>CM053265.1:17509469-17593788 GCA_028583415.1 Protea cynaroides
GCTCATTATGTTGAAACAGGTGGAAGGGATTGATAGTTGGGGGCTGTGATACTAGGATGATTGTTCTATGTCTATGGTGGAAATAGGTAATGTTTACTTTTAAATAGTGTGAGATAATGTGTGTGTTGACTTGTGGATATTGGTATGCTCAAAAAAATTCAGATTTATGATACTTAAAAATTGTGTTTTATCTATAAAGTATGAAATGAGTTGTTATGCTAGTATAGTTGTTTATTTTCATAAGTGACCTTCCCTTTATGAAATTGTTAACGAAAGTCAATATTAGATTTATAGAGTTAGCTTAATGGTTTATTTTTTTTTAGTGCATGATGTAATTAAAACTTGGAGGTCTTGAGTTCAAACCACCTAGGAGGCGAAATGGAATTAACTTTGTTGGCATTTACATATTGATTGTAGTAGATACCCAATAGTGATTCACTATTGGTGGATGATGGGTTTTCACTTTTAGGAAAAAGGAGGACACAAGAGGAATTTGGTGAATTAGTTGGAGGTCATTTTTGGTGGCTGAAATATAAGAGTGACTTAAACCTTTAAAATATGGAGGCATGCATATCAAGATAATGGAATCTTGAAAGGGTAAAATAGGCATGGAAGAATTGGAGGGATACCCTAGAAGTATAGGCAGCCCTTCATGCATTGGGTGACTGTTGAGGCAAGAGGGGGATTTCACCATAGAATTTAATTTTAGAATTTTAGAAAATATAAGAAAATAGAGTCTACAAAAGAAGGATCTGATATCAGTTCAGTTTTTTTTTTGTTTGAGTTGGGAAATTCGTTGGTAGAGAAGAGAGTGGAAGCTTGCTTTCGTTGTATGAGATTTTAATAGTGGAGAGATTGTGGAGTGGATTGAGGTGCTAGAACTTGGGATTTTGAATGCAAGGAGAAGTGCTGAGCTGGAGATCATCAGTCCAAGGAAGCTCTCAAAAAGAAATTCATTTTTGGGGTAGCCTTGAAGGAATTGCAGCAAAGCCAAGGAAGAAATTAAAATTAGAGTTGCTGTCCTTGGTGGTTCAAGCTTGGGAACTATCTTGTGAGTGCTCAGGTGAGTTTCTTATACCCTATGGTGAAGGGAATGTGGCTTGCATGTTGAATGAAAATAAAAAAATAAAGTGGATTTTTGGAATGATTTAGGTTTCTAGTGAGAGATGATGAACAGTAATATTGTTCATCAAATCTCAGGCAAAATATATGTAAATGTGAGTTTGTGTATATATAAATTGGGAAAAATAGAAGTTTAAATATGGTTAACATCTGCAAAGGTGATTTCTGAGTTTAAATGATGAGTTAAGAGTGTTAGATGGCAGTGGTTAAGAGAAAAACAAGAAGAAAATGACCTTAGATGATCCAACCCATTTTGGGTTAACCCGTCATGGACTGGCAGCATGACCCTGCTCAGTCCAAAGGCCATAACTTCCTACATAAAGATCGGAATTTGATGATTCTTGATGCGTTGGAAAGGTATTTGAAAGGAGCACGTATTGTGCTAAAATAGACACCAAAATTCGAACTCCATCCTGCCCAAAGCTCATGTTAAAATCAGTATAAATGCATGGGAAAAATCTAGGTATCATTGGTTTCAATAGATTGGTTATTTTGACCATTTGAGATCGATTCTTGGAAAGATTTCTTCTCAGAGATCTTTGGTGATATGTGAGGCATATGTGATCCAAATTTGATAATTTTCTATGAAGTTTTGGGCATTCAAATTAATTTATTATTAATTGAAGGTTCATTGTACAGCAAATGCTGTTACAACGGATAGGTAAAAATATATGGCTATTTTGACCAATCTTAAATAGTTTTTAATGAAATTCTTTTTCAGAGGCTTCTATTAGCCTATAAAATAGATGTGGTCCAAATTTGGTAATTTTTCATGAAGTTTTGGACACTCTAATGCAACCATTTTGAATTAAGGTCTATATTACCGAAGTTGCTGTTACAGCAGGTTTTGGGGTTTAAGTGTTGGGGTTTCTTATCTAAGGGACCTAAATAGATTGGAAAACTAAACAAAAGTTTAGAGGGCTTTGTTATGATGCATGTTAAGGGGTTAAAAGATGATTCCTACATTGATTAAAGCTTCATATGTTTAGGTATTCCAAATAAGAAAGCATAGTAGGGAGTTTCTAACTTAAGCCAAGCAGGGGTCATTTTTAGCCAAGAGGTTCAGGTAAGCAAACCGGGCATCCAAATAATTTTAATATCATATTTGGGGTTTGCTCATGCATTTTATAAGTGAAGAATATCGCTTTATGGCTGTAGGAGGTGAAGGTTTTGCTTGTTGCACTCAAATCTGGTTAGAAGTTTAAGGAACTATAAATAGGGTAGTTGTGAGTTGCAAAGTGAGTAACTAACCTCTTGTAGTAGGCTAGTATTGTAAATATATTTATGTGCAGGTGTGGTGATGAATGCTTCTTGAGTTTGATGCTTTTATATCCATCTAAGTAAACCTGAAATGTTATTCCACTTTGGTATATAGTTATGAGTGGTATGGTGAAAATTGTCAGATGCTGCAAGTGTATTGATATTTATTGTTGTTATATTGTGTTATACATACAGTTATGAATGTAGAAAGTTTCTTCAATATGTTACATGACCTTTAAACCTGAAACAAGAGAATGAGATCATTTTAATGAAGAATGTTTACAAGCTGTAAAATAAAATGTGGACTAATGGATGTAACCAATGGACAACAAATTTTATACTTGTAAGTTTTAATTTTGTAAATGCTGTCGGTGATCATAATACTTTTGTAAACTGCTGTAAACTAGTAGGAAGGTCATGAGGACAAAGAAAGATAAGAAATAGGTTTATACTAGTAAAGATAAGAGTAAAGGTGAAGTCAAGTTAGACTACAACGTAAATGACAATCTCTTCTAATAGGTTATAAAAGATACGGACAGTAAGATGAGTTGGAACTAATATAAATAACTTGTAACAGATGTACATGCGCCAATAGAATGTTAAACAGTACCATCTGTAAATTTATATACGGAATGAATAAATGGATAGCAAGTCCAAGATTATATTTTATAGAAAGAAAAGTCCTAGAAAATCAGCCTAGGAATACAGGTACATCATGATTAACTGACGGCAAATGGAAATATCTGTTGAGTCAAACAAGTGGCAAGATACGGGAGCATCCGGTGAGCCAAACATGTGACAATAAACGGAAGCAACCGTTGAGTCAAACAAGTGGCAAGATACAGGAGCATCCGGTGAGCCAAACATGTGACAATAAATGGAAGCAGCCGTTGAGTCAAACAAGTGGGAAGATACGGGAGCATCCGGTGAGCCAAACATGTGACAATAAACGGAAGCAGCCGTTAAGTCAAACAAGTGGCAAAATACGGGAGCATCCGGTGGGCCAAACATGTGACAATAAACGGAAGCAGCCGTTGAGTCAAACAAGTGGCAAGATACGGGAGCATCCGGTGAGCCAAACATGTGGCAATAAACGGAAGCAGCCGTTGAGTCAAACAAGTGGCAAGATACGGGAGCATCCGGTGAGCCAAACATGTGACAATAAATGAAAGCAGCCATTGAGTCAAACAAGTGACAATAAATGAAAGCAGCCATTGAGTCAAACCGGTGTCGACGAAACAAAGGCATCCAATGAGTCAAAGCATGATGTACAATTGACAAGAAACGGAAGCATCCGTTGAGTCCAGAAATGTTAACAAAATAGACAAGTCATGAAAGAAGATAGTGGCCTACAAGAAAAATAGAATGCAAGTCAGTCATATTATGAAATGGCCAAGCGCACAATGGGGCAAGATATGAATACATCCATTGAGCCTAAGTCAACAATTTGTAGTCAAGTCAAGCAAGAACAGTGAAAGCAAGACAACAAATAAAAACAAATAAATATACAAATCAATATCATGGAACTATAGGAAAACAAGGAAGTATACATGAGTGGGAATATGACCACGATATGATAAAAAAAAAAAAAAAAAAAAAAAAAAAAAAAAACAAGAAGAAGATGTGAAATATTAGCAACTAAATAGCCGTTAGATATAATATAGAACAAAGACAGCTTCCTTGTTTATTACATATTTGATATGATGTTTGTTGCATGTATTCTTGCCAAGTTGTTAGCTATTCACTGAGCTTTGGCTCATTCCAGTTGATTTACATGTTTTACAGGTGATTATAACAAGCTCAAGGAAAAGACACAATCGTAGATGGTAGTCCAAGAGGAAGTTTGGGCCTCTTGGTTAATTAAAGTATTTTGATTATGTATTTGTATAATGTAAACTCCATGTAGTTGATATTTCATTTGTGTGGGTAGCAAGTTTTTGTAATAGACTCACACCTTGGATGTAATTTAAGTAATTAAGTTTATTTATGTAATGAGTAGTTTTGCCATCAGTTTAATAGAATATATGGTTTAGGACTTTCGCTGTATATTTTAAAGTATTGAAAATGGATCAAAGTTGATGACAGATGAGATAGCAGGTACTATCAGATGAGATGATATATGTTTGGAAGAAGAAAAAAAAAATTATACAGGTTTAACTAAGCCTTTTATTGTTCTTAGTGTGATCAGTGATTCATTTCCCTCACCTTGGAAGGGGATGTTATACGGGTTTACCTTGATTTTTTAGATGGTATGGTATATTTGGAAATTTGGTAGCATTAAAACAGAGAAACACTAAAAAAATTTGGAGAGTCACTGTTGCACCGTTGAAGAAGAACAACAACAACAAAAAAAATACCATAGAAGAAGAAAAAAAAATTGCAAAGTAACCATGGCAGAAATCTCACTAGAAGGAGGAGAAGAAGAACCAAAAAAAAAATAAAAATTGCAGACGTTGTAGGTCCACAGTAGAGACCTGCAAAAGAACTGAATAAGAAAAAAAAAATTGAAGTCATTGTTGGAGAAGAAGAAGAAGGAAAAGAAAGAACAAAAAAAAAAATTGCAGAATCACTGTTTGTAGAAGAAACGAGAAGGAGAAGAAGAAGAATCGACCAAAAAAAAAAAAAATCAGACTTGATGTACGAAGAGAAGAGGAAGAAGAATAACAACTTACAAAAATAAATGCACATAATAAATTTGTAATGAATCAGATATAACTCTTAAATCATCAAACAATCCTTGAAATTCTAGCAAGTAGTTCACTCAAAAATACCCAAAACAGTAGCAATAAAGAATTCAAAATGAAAAAAAATAAAAAACTTTACTAAGTTCTTACCACAACATTGTAAATGAAGCAGTCAATCCACAATCTGAAACTGCACGGCCAAAACCAACCTACTGCCCGTTCGATTCCATTACTGGAATTGCTCTCTCAAACAGTTCTCCAGGCGCAAACCAGGATTTACTGGAGGTAATCTCGTCCTTCGGTCCATCGCTAGAAGAGAAATGGGGTTTGCAGAAAACAGACACAACGCAACTGTGGGAGAGAGTGATTTGGAGCTTGTCGATATCGATGGGTTTGACCCATCCATCGGAATCAAGGTTTGGGAATCTGTGACATGAGAAGTTAGAGGAGGTAAACAGAGCCCTAAGATCACAGGGATTAACATGAGATGGATTCGTGATTAATAATGAAGACGAAGATGATTTAGAGAGAGAGAGAGAGAGAGAGAGAGAGAGAGAGAGAGAGAGAGAGAGAGGAGTTTACCTGGCTAATGGCCGTCGACGAAGAGTCGATGTCACGATGGTGGCTGAGTGGCTCTATGTCTATGCGGCTGCACCTAAGAGAAAAGAATGGGGGAGATACAAAGATTAGGGTTTAGAAATTAAACTCACTTCAACACCTCCCTAACACAGGGTCGGGCTGGGCTCTACCCAAGGCTTCAACCCTAACCCGCCCTTACCCTGATAGGGTAAAAAATACCCTGTACCCTAACTAGGCCCTGTCAGGGTTCTGGCCGGGCTAGGCCTGACCGGGTTCAGGGCGGTTCTGGGCGGACTCGGGTCGTCAGGGTAAAACTTTCACCCCTAGATGCAACAAAACAATATGTACCATCATATAATATCTACAATGATCACTATGTAGATGGTATATCAGATTGATCCAGAAATACCAATTGTTGCCTTTGGTTTTTGCCCAGAACTTCATGGTGGGGACGCATGTCAAGAGGGAAGTACGTGAAGTAGTGAGGCCACGGAATCCTGTAACCACTTTAAGGCCTAAGTCAGAACCGGTCAACCAGTTGGAGCTCTGTAATAATAAAATACGAGCTCCAGTGGAGGTAGGGTTTAGCAGAATGACAAGAAGAGGTTTGAGTAATCAAAATTGGAATCGGTTACCTTCATTCTGGGCTCCATTTATAGAGGTGCATGGAGTGGCGTGATTTGAGGCACTAGTCGAGTGATCTCCATTGATCTTGGGCACGTCCCGAATCTTACGCCACTAGCCATGAGCTGTCGTATGGTTGGATAAAGAAAGTTAGTATACCCACGATCAAATCCCGGTTGGACATGGGTAGAAGAGCTCACTGACTATTGGATGACGATCTTGTGATTAACTTCCTATAACAGTTCCGAGATTCCAGCTCAGGAACGTCCTTGCTACTTGGCACGTGGCCATAATGTGAGGGATCCTCCTCAATCAGGGCAAATCTACGGTTATCCCCAAGATCGTGGCAATAACCATTCCATATAACCGACCCTAAGGGCGGTGGGAATGATGAGCTTACACGTGTTCTTTTGACACATGTCTCGTTCTGATTGAGGGCCTTCATAGGACATGTGTCCTCTTCTGGTTGGTGGTTTCTTTATTTCTCTATCACCAGTCATATATAGCTCGACTAATCGGTATTGGATGAAATGATTTTGAATATGCTAGATCCTTGGCCTGATCCTATTTTAATATTATTGTAAAAGTATTGGTCTTCTGTCAACTTTCCATTGGATCCATACATCAATCCAATCTGAGTCGATCCGGTTGTGGATATGATCGATACTGTGCCCGATACCTGGATCTAAAACTTTGACTCAAATGGTTCCCCATTAGTTTCCGATTAGAAAATTCTAAAGCAAGCTAACCACAACTTCAACAAAACTCATAGGTCCTAAACGAGGCTCCGGATCAAATTTTGAAGGGATCAAAGGGTTTGTTTTGTTGGTTAACAAGACCAGACCCTACATAGATCACAAGAAAGAGAATGAGTAGAATATAAAAACAACTTTTGAGTGGCGAAATTAAAATTACAGTAGAGAGGGGTGTTCCACCCCCTTCGGTCTGTATTTTGATATTTCCAGAATGAAAACTGCAAGAATCTTCACAAGCTTTCACATTATGCTTCTTCTGAGGATATGGTTGCACGAATATGCTCTCTCTCTCTCTCTCTCTCTCTCTCTCTCTCTCTCTCTCTCTCTCTCTCTCCTGTCTTAAATTAATCTCCACACAACATTAACATTCTAAGCCGATTTTTCTGAGGACCACTCGCTTTCGAAGGTTTCCAGTTGAATCGGATTCAAATCGTTTCTTGCAAGGGTATCTACAGGAGACGCGGCTGCATCCAATCGGTGCCTGACATGTGGGTGTCGGCTGAATCCAAGCCGTCCAGCTAGCGCTGGTGCATAAACCGACACGCCTCTACATTTCATCTTATCAAATGACTGAACGGCTTGGATTCAGCTGATGCCCACATGTTGGGCATCGGCTGCATGCAGCCGAGTCTCTTGCCAACCCCTGGCAGGAGACAATTTGAATCCAATCAGATCTGAGAAGAAGTGTAAAACTGATCTAGTGGATTTTTGGTTAATTTTCCAACAAGGTGCTTTCTCTGAAGTTATATTTCTATCAATATAGCTATAGTTTCGGCAATGTTAGCAAATTGTTGTCCATAGGTTTTTCCCTCTTATTTTTCGCGGTAGTTTGATTTTTTTGTTACACAATGTTTGAATATAACAATCCGGTGAAACGGAGAGGACTGTGTATCTCTCATTCCAGTGTGTTTCTCCCCCTCAGTTGTTTTTACATCTAAATTAATTAAAAAAAAAATTCCTATAAAAAAACACATTAACATTTCCCAGGACTATATATTGTTTAATTGATCATTAAAGGCTAAACTTATGTCTTTCTTTCATAGCTCTGAGGTATCAGAGGGTTAGATGTAATTTAAGCACAAAAAGGTTTAATATATGCCTTTACCCTTTCCTATGCAGCTCCAAGTCACAAAATAGATAGATATGGTTTGAGCACAATGAGTTTTATAGTTCAAAGGCACAAATCAACAAGGAAACAAGAACAGAACTTGGATGAGCCCAAATAGGTCATTCAGTCTTGGAGGAGTTTCTAAGCATGCAGAAAGGAAAAGAGAGCATATTTTGAGAGCATTCAATTTTTCCTGTTGAAAAAGGAAAGAGATTATCCATATTTTCTTGTATGATGGAAGCATCTCAACTTCCCTTTGTCAAATGATCAGATACAGTGCACCACTTCTCCAAAAGGTCTGTTGTATTAACCTATATTATAAAGCGAGGTTTCTAAGCACGCAGAAAGGAAAAGGGAGCACATTTTGAGAGTATGATTCAATTTTTGCTCTTGGACAAGGAGAGAGATTCTCAAGATTTTCTAATATGGGATGGAAACATCTCAACTGCCCTATGCAAATGAATCTACATTTAAGAGCCATGTAATAAGTGATTATCAGAAAAAAAAAAAAAAAAAAGAGAGTTTATATACTCAAAAAGAGAACAGTGGGGCAGTCAAATACTCATATTGTTAGACAACAATATGCAAGCAACAATATGCAAAAGATGAAAGTACAGTCTAGAGACAGTCTACTAAGTTCTAGAATAACAAGGTTTGCACTCTTGGAGAAGCTCTTGGAAATGTTTGTAGATCCTCACCAAATTTAATCAATCTATTGTCTGCATCATATTTCCATTCATCTGAAGTGTGGATAACCAATTTCTCCAAGGCTGCTGCATT
Source organism: Protea cynaroides (assembly GCA_028583415.1). NCBI lineage: Eukaryota > Viridiplantae > Streptophyta > Magnoliopsida > Proteales > Proteaceae > Protea > Protea cynaroides. The sequence goes on from CM053265.1 coordinate 17,518,382, forward strand.
TTTCAGCAAAAATTTCAGCAGTATGACTTCATGCATATATCCAAAAAAATTCCAAATCTCTACAGACTTGAGACGATACAACGAGCATTGCAATGGAAACAGTGACTCCCAGTAAAGTTTAGTTGGTATATTTAATTTTTCCTACAACAAGAAGAAACTGCCGGTTAAAATGGTCGAGAAAGACTGACAATCAAATTCATGAGAAACTGATTATTATTACCTCATCCCAAGACTGGTAGATTGGAGACAAAAGATAATTTTTCTGGATGATTAAAAAACTTGAAGTCAATAAGAGTTCAAACTGTAAAGTAATCGCTTAAAATTTCAACAAACAGGAAAATGAATAAGCTTTTTGGTCATTACCCCAGCTATTTCAAAGACAAGGGACTCTACACCAGGACACCTCTTGAGTAAGTAAAGTATTCCACGAATAGAATCTGTGTAAAGCCTTGTTTTCACCTTCAAATACCTAAGATCAGAAAATGGCACAGGCAGACCTCCTTCAATTATACCACGGACCTCTGAGATAACCTGAGAAAATAAAAATTAAGAGAAAAGAAATCCCACCCAGTTGTCAAAAGAACAAAACATTGTAAAAACGTGCCAATGATAAACAAAGCAAAGACTAGAAAATCTAAATTAACAATTCAAAAAGTAGAAAAAAAGAAGAAGGAATATATGATGCTGATCGGCATGCAAGTGCAGAACGTTTCATAATGCAGCATGTTGTCAATCCATGCGGAGGAAAGACAGTCTAAAATACTTCCCTCCTCTCCCCCACCCTTTTTCATTAATTCTCTTTTGACCTATGGCCTGACTTGTTTTGCTAACTTACAGGACATTTGATAACCACAAGTGCCATATGCATACTTGAAAAGAGTTCTCTGCCAAGACCTTTGCTGGGCCAGAACAGAAAAATAAACAAGTTTCCAAACTCTGGTCGCATCAAATTGACAAGTGGATATTACTAGGATTTGCTACAACAATACAGCTAATAAGCACAATGATAAGTTAATATAGCCTATATAATGATGATGCATAACCTTCATCAACTAAGTGCCCTTTCCTGAGAATATCCCTTACCATTGATTCAGTAATTGGTCATTCAGATAATAGTTGATAAGCAAAATTTTGAATATTAATTGCATAACGCAGTGGAAGCAAGAGTGACTTAGTAGTGCTAGGTTGGGAGAACGAGCAGTGGTTCACCTCAACAGTGTAGTGGTAGCACGAAACAGTCACTAAAAGAGTGGTATTAGGAGATCTATAGAGAAAAAAACCAATGTAGGTAGGGTAGTAGTGGTAGCAGGAAAACTAAGTCACCAAAAGATGGTACCTATTAGGAGATCTCTAATGACAAAAAACTATGAAGGTTGGCTGAACAGTTAACTTGCTCCCCTGTTTAGCACACGAGTGAAGAGAACTCCAAAACCAGAAAATACATCATATAGTTACAGCTATCCAATCATTGGAATGGGAAAAACCTAAGCCAGACGAATCTAATGGTGACACCAACTCTTTCCCTGTCACCCCTGTTCTTTGAATCCATTTGAAAGTGCATAGAGATTTCTATTTTATTTTCCCCAGGAGATAAAGGAAACATACCCAGATAAACATAGATGATAAACTTAAAGCTTTCACATCATAGAGCCGTCTGAGCCAATCAACCACATATTTTGCATGCTCTTCCCTACTCTCAGAAGGAAGTGTTGTAAGTTCATTGTCGAGATGATTTTCTAAAAACAAATCAATGTCTGCATTGTATAGAGAGCAAATGTTCTCCAGAACATAATCTCGAGCCATATTATCTCTGCACCTAAAGGATGTGAGATTCGGAGCACAGATCTTAATCTTACAACCAGTTAGACCATTGAAATCCTGAATGTGATCAAAACTCTTATGATCCTCGACAGAAATTTCTATCATCAATTTCTTAAGCAAAAGAGAAGAAATGTGAAGATCCTTCGTGGTCATAAGGTTGCAGTTTGTTATGATCAATTTCTCCAGAACTGGACAGCTTGAAAAGAACTTACTAGCCAACTCGCCATCCACTAGACTAAATGATCCAAGATGCAGAGTTTTGAGCCCAGTTAAAGCTGATGAATCAGGCAGTATAAGTTGAGGGCGTTTTGAGTTTGAACCCAGATCCAATTTGAGTACACGCAATGATTTACAAGTGAAGAGTAAATGAGGCAACATCACAACAGGTTGTCTAGTAGAGACGTTGACAATGACATGGAGCTCTTGTACATTACACCTCACTGCAACACCGATCCATGAATTGATTCGATCAAAATCGCAATAACAACCGCCAAATAGTTGGAATCTCTGTATGGTAAAACCATCTCGAGCAGACATCACCCGATCCACAAAATCCAGGAAGTATGACTTGTTATTACCCTCATCAGGGAATAGCTCGTGATCGAAATTGAGATGGGGGACATGAGCCCATAGGTCTCTCCATCTCCTCGACAAGATGCTCATCTGAACAACATATTTCATGTCGATCCATGAGAGTATGTGATGGATAATCGGCTCTGGTAAACTGCTGATTAGGTCTCCGTTCTTGTCCTTCGTTTCCATTAGTCCAGTAGTGTTAAGCTTTTAGGCTACTTCGGTTTAATGGTGAAAGAGCAATCAAAAAAATTGAAAAAAAAAAAAAAAAAAAAAAGAAAGAAGAAATCTGCAGCAACGACATAGCAACATCAAGAAAGATGAGAGATCGATCAAGGAAACGATCAACAGCGAACCGATGACGGGATTAATGTACCGTTTAAGTGTACATTTCTAACGATGGTAGAATGACGGATCCTGAGCCTTGATCGTAAAAGCAATCGACTGCAAGTGGCAACAGACATAAGAGAGAGAAAGAACCTGAAAATGGCCACTAGCAAAGAAAGGAAGTCCGGAGGAGGCGACGACCGCCACCAATTACGTTGATAGCACAGGGTGAGTATGGCAGATTGGCAGAACTTAAGTTTCAAGTTAACGGGCTCCGTTCGTTTTGGGTGACATAAAAACTTGCGGAAATACTTAAATAAGACAAAGAGTTATTATAAGAGATACAAATCCTATTCAAATCGTCTCATCCCAGATTGGGAGGCGTGGCGGCGACCCCACTGGATGGTCACCATGTGGGGGTCGGATGAATCCGACCCCTCCGTTCGAGCCGACACTCTCTTGTCGGCTCGACTTGTCTGTTCGAACGGAGGGGTCGGATTCATCCAACCTCCACATGGCGACCATCCAGTGAGATCGCCACCACGCCTCCTGAATCTCAGGAATGAGACGATTTGGATCCTGGAGTGAGGCCATCATGTACTGAGGATATCATCCACTTGTATGTGAATCCATTCAAAGTGCATTGGGATACATAGATCTACTTTAAATGGATGAAATTCTCACTGCAGCGGTGGCCTCACTATAGAGGATCCCAATCCATCATTATTTTTTTTATTTTACCATACTATTTTTTGGGTAAGATTACTTAACCATTTTTATCTAATGTGCCCATGCTATGCCCCTCACTTAAGCACAGGGGGGTCAATTTCTGGTCTGTATAGTATCTTTTGATCGGATCAAGTAAAGCCCAGATGGATGCCCACTATTTACTAAACGTGTCAGGTTTAAATCCAAACCGATTATTAATAAGTCATCGATGGCATAAGGATGCAACCGTTGATCACTCGGTTGCAGCAATCAATTATGGACGAAACGAAGACCGTCTATAAATGACCATTAAACTAAATCTCTAAAGATGTAAACCCTAAATGTCTCTCATTTCTCCACCTCATTATATTCTTTTAATTAAAAACTTAAAATAAGTTATTATGATGTACATTGAGAAAAGTGGAATAAGCTCTCGGTGACAATTGCTTTACTTGCAGTTATCTTCAACGAAATTGTTCCTCGTTGGAAGATAACTTCCGTAACTACCGGTTTTCTCTCACTGTTTTGTTTCTCCTCCTCTATGAGTGATTTGTGAAGCACTTCTGCAATGTCTCATGGCACTTTCATCTTCTAAACCCCACAATCATCCACTGGCAACACCGATCTGGGATTCTGTGTCACATGCTACTCCAGTCATGGTTGTAGAAGCCTCTAAACAACAACTTCTAGCGTTGCTACTCGTACTCTTGTTGGCTGTGTGATGTTAGAGAAAGCTTATCAGCAACAGGCGGTGTTTAAGGGACTAATCAAGGCATGGGGATGCAAATTCTCGTTAAGGTTTCAGCAACAAGTGCTAATAAATTCCTCTTCAATTTCACTCATGAACTTGACTTGCTGAATGTTCTTGCCGAAGGACCATGGAAGGTTTCTGTTCCTTAATTTTATTGGAATGTTGGAACATTGATGAGCAATATGACTTTATACATCAGAAATTCTGGGTTCAATTCCATGATGTACCCGCCCCTCTGTTCAACTTGGTGTTTGCACATTAAATGGGTGCTTGGTTGGGTTGGGTACCCCCTCTTTGGCTATGATTATCACTGGTTATCACCAAGGCACTCGCCTTAATTATCTTCGAACGAGAGTTGCCTTGGATCTCTACAAACCTCTTCCAATGGATATTGCCATTAAAAGCCGCACAGTTGAGGAGGCTCTCGTACTGTTAAAGATTGAAAGATTGCTAGCTTTCTGTTATGAATGTGGTCGAGTTGGCCACGATTACAATAGATGTGATGAAATATTTAAATCTATTGATGGTCATCCTCTTCCACCGAGTATCCATGGCCCATTTTTGCATGGACTGCCACCTGACAATCATTTGACAGATCAAGCCATGACTCTACATTTTCATGAGAGTGCAGCATACCGACCATAGGCTCCCAATGGCCGATCTCCCTCAGATTCACCCAATATTGCCGTGTCCTCTAATAATGAGGATATTGTTCATGGCCATAATCCTTCTGAACATTCTGCTCCCTGCGATATTCCAATTCCGCCACCACCCGCACCACCTATGGATCTACCCTCTTCATTGCCTATCCCTCAACCAACACATTCCAGTATCATACAATCAATTCTTTAATACAACCATCCTCATCCACAACCCAAACAAACCCACTACATCATTATCCACTCACGGCTAATGTGCCTCTTTTGATACACTCTTTGCAATCCTTATTACAACATTTAACAATTGACCCTACTATACTTTCCCCCATATCCAATGTTAATAGTGGAACACCATCTCATATTAATATCACACCCACTGAACTCCACTTATCTACTCCTTTGGAACCCTCACTTTGAACCATCACTTGAACTGGCGCACATCCTACCACCCCAATCCTCTCCACCTTCCATGACCATTCTTGTATTGCCATTGGTGATCCCTCCAATACCACACTTTGCTGATTTCTCTCATCTTTACCCCAACATCCTCAAAGTCAATTTCCCAACCCTTAAGCATGGCCAAAACTATGTGGTGCTATGGAAGGAAAACTTCTTCATACTTCCTCCTCTAAAGGTCGGCAAGGACCATATTCACTTTGACCTAGGCCAAAGCGCAAAACTGTGTGGTGCTACGGAAGGAAAACTTCTTCACACTTCCTCTTCCAAAGGTCGGCAAGGACCATATTCACTTTGACCTAGGCCAAAGCGCAATCTCTTTGATTCGACCAGTGGTGTTCCCATGGCTTTTCCACCAGCCAACACCTCTTTGGTCCCTCAATTGACTTACTCGGCAGCTACTGGTTCCAAGACCCTCGTGGTGTCTGGCGTTGACTGGCACCATGAGAACCAATGAAGATCCTCAATTGGAATTGTTAGGGGATTGTGAGACGTTGAACAGTTCATGCACTATCATCCCTCTCCCGTTCTGCCAGACCAGATTTATTATTTCTTATGGAGACGAAGGGACAACTTTAAAAATTAGCAACGCTTCGCCAGCGGTTATCATTCTCACATTTATTTTCAGTGGATCCTATTGGTTTTTTTTGGTGGCTTAGCGTTATTCTAAGGTGATTCTCTTACTATTACTATTTCATAATGGACATCTAATTTTATTAACATTACTGTTGTACTAAATACTGGTATTAGTACTCACATAACTTTTGTTTATGGTGAGAGTTTTCCAAGTAGATGTCACATTGTTTGGGATCGACTAATTACATTGTATGCTCATTGATCTTTTGATTGGCTGGTTCTTGGAGATTTTAATCCTTACCTATCTTGGCATGAGAAGTAGAGTGGTAATCCAGTCAACTCTCATGACATTGAACAATTCTGTTGCATGGTGGATGCTTGTGAATTGCTTGATTTGGGATGAAAATGACTAAATTATACATGGTGCAATAAAAGAGTTGGAATGGATAATATCCAAATCCGTCTGGATAGAGTTTTTTCTGATGGAGGTTGGTGTCGTAATAATTCACATGCGACAGTGGAAGTAAAACATACTATTGGCTCTGATCACTTCCTCTTCTTGCTTGATACTGATCAGGGTGATCAAGTCCCTGGGCGGAAGCCATTTTGGATTTGAGAATATGTGGTTTCACCATCATGGATGTCAATCAGTGGCAGAGGAGGCCTGTAATTCACCTCAATGGGGAAATCCTTCTGATGCTATTCAAGCTAAACTTCAAATTGATCAATCTTTATATAAGATATGGAATCGAGATGTCTTTGGTAATGTTCACTATAACATTCAACATTAATTGCAGAAATTAGAATCTATTCAAGGACAACCTTATACAGAAGATACAAGTAGTAAATTATTGAGTATGTCTAGTTGGAAACTGACTTTGAGAAGGAGCATGATCTGTGGTGGCAAAAGTCTCGCTTCCTATGGTATAACGATAGTGATCTTAATACAAAGTTTTTTCATGCTGTAACAATGCAATAGCGTCAGCAGAACCATATCCTTCAACTAAGTTACAGTCTGGAGAATGGGCTCTATCTTCGAAGGCTATATCGGCTGAAATTCATACCTATTTTGGAAATATATTTCCCTCCACTACCATTGATCTAGATAATTTACATCAGACTCTAGAAACGGTTCAACTTTCAGTGACACAATCTATAAATGAATCCTTATGTTGTAAATCTTCTTTGGAGAAAGTGAAACAAACTTTGCCTGCTATGCATCCATCGAAATCCCCTGGTCCTGATGGTTTCTTTTCAGGGTTTTTTTTTTTTTTCAAAAGTATTGGGATCTGATCTCCACTCATTAATTTCCCTTAGTTAAGGATTTCTTTCAAATAGGAATCGTCTCACCAGCACTCAATGAAACTTTTGTCTGTTTGATTTCGAAGGTATGTCAACCTGAGACTTCTGATCGGTTCTGGCCTATAGCATTCTATAATATGTCACATTTCAATTCTGAACCAACCAGAATGGTGTGATAAACCGTTTATGAACCAACGGTTCAAGCAAGATCTCGTATAGGCCGTGTCTATTTGATTAAACCAGATACAATCACAACCATAATCAGAGTAAATAAACAATAACGCAAGTCTTTAATATTAATGAACTGAGTATCTAACAGTGATAACATAATTAACAATCCAATTATCTCCAAACGACTAAAGACATAAAATAAAATATATAAATCAATTACATGTTCCGATAAACCAACAACTAAATCTAATCGAAAACACATGAGTTGCACTCGCACGACGAATCATGTGTTTCCACCATAGCTTCCACATCGATCGCAGCAACATGCCCGTACATTGGTGCATTCATATAATCTTCCACGATAGGACCGGCATCATCAACTAAAGTATTTGACGTCGAAAGGGTGAGCACACATCATGGCTCAGTGAGCAAACAAAAAGATGCAACAAACATATGCATGCATTCAGTTCATATCTTTGGTTTGATTTATAAGTTTGCAATGTGCTATAGAAAGGATGGGTGGCCGTCGCACCTTTATACACGAGTGTGTGAAGCCGCCCAATGGATTAAACACCATTGCCGTCCCACATGCATCCATCATGGAATAGAAATAGAGCTAAAGTGCCCGAATCAAACACCGCATAACACTTCCCCTGATGCCCTACCCATACCAACACGTAAGCCCATATTGACGAGGGCTTACAAACTGGGCTCGCAACTAACCAATCCTAATGTCAAACAGTGTATCGAAGGTCTCACCCCAGCATCCCTCAATACATCCATAAAAATAGAGCTAAGGCCCCGGGCGGCCGGAGCCGAGACTACATGGTGCAGAACCACCTCCCACGATGCCCTCGATGTAATATTTCCCTAAAGATACCAACGATGTTAGTGGGCAAGACTTGAGTAGAGATAGAGCTAGAGTCGGTGACTAGGATGAACCCGAGCACCGCCTCCCCCGATGCCCTACGCATCAAGCACACCAACCACACACATACATTCACATACCTATTCCTGTTCATCATCATTATCATATTATAAATATACATAATGAACAGTAATAAAAGAAATATTGGATGACATGTGAAATGCACATTACAAGCATACAAGCATAGAATCATTCATGGCATTGGACTCAATAAATAAAATAGTTTATTATTAGTCAATTAATTGAGTAGAGATAGAGCTAGAGTCTGGTGACTAGGATGAACCACAGTGTCACGTCTTCCCCCTGATGCTCTACTTGCATCAAGCACACTAACCACACACATACATTCACATGCCTATTCCTAGTATCATCATCATTATCATATTATAAATATACATAATTAAATATGCATGAACAGTAATAAAAGAAATATTGGATGACATGTGAAATGCACATTACAAGCATACAAGCATAGAATCATTCATGGCATTGGACTCAATAAGTAAAATAGTTTATTATTAGTCAATTAATTTAGGTCTTATTCCCTCACCTTTGGCCGATGGTAGTTCTTCGTTCAAGCTTTGTAAATCACTTTTAAACCAATTGAAAACCTAACAAATTTATAGATTTTAAATTAAAATTTATTTCCAACAATTCAGACTTCTAGAAACTGAGTGGTCGCAGGTGTGGCTGCACCTGTGGTCTCAGTTTCTGCAATCACAGGGTGTGTGGTCGCAAGGTGTGGTTGCATATCATGCGACCACACATGCGACCACACCCTCCCTGAAACTTCCCCGAAGGCGTGTGGTCGCTATGTGTGGTCGCATATCATGAGACCACACCTGTTACACCCCAATTCTGTACCAACCAGAATGGTGTGATGAACCATCTATGATCCAACGGTTCAACCAGGATCTCGAATACGTTGTGTCCTTTTTGCTTAAACCATGCACATCCACAACCATAATCAGAGTAAGTAAACAATAGCGAAAGTTTTTAATATTAATGAACTGAGTATCTAACAGTGATATCGTAAGTAAAGTATCCAATTAACTCAAATAACTGAAGACATAAAATAAAATAAATTAATCAATTACATGTTCTGAATAATCCAACAAATAAATCTAATCAAAGACACATGAGTTGCACTCGCATGACGACTCATGCGACTCTATCATAGCTTCTGTATCCATTGCCGCAACATGTCCGTACATTGGAGCATTCATATAATCTTCTACTGTAGGACCTGCATCATCAACTAAAAATATTCGATGTCGAAAGGGTGAGCACACATCATGGCCCAGTGAGCAAACAAAACAATGCAACAAACATATGCATGTTCATATCTTTAGTCTGGTTCATAAGTTTGCAATGTGCAATAGAAAGGATAGGCGGCTGTCGCACCTCTATACACGAGTATGTAAAGCTTCCCAATGGATCAAACACCATTGCCATCCCACATGTACCCATCATGGAATAGAGATAGAGCTAAAGTGTCCGGATCAAACACCGCATAACAACACGTAAGCCCCTATTGGCGAGGGCTTGCAAACTGGGCTCGCAATTAACCAATCCCAATGTCAAACAGTGTATCCAAGGCCTCACCCTAGCATCCCTCAATACGTCCATAGAGATAGAGCTAAGGCCTCCCGACAGAGTCAGAGACTACACGGTCCGAGACCACCTCCCCTGATGCCCTACGACGTAATAGTTCTGCTAAGGTAATGACGATACGATGATGTCAGTGAATAAGACTTGAGTAGAGATAGAACTAGAGTCTGGTGATCAGGATAAACCACAGTGTCACGTCCTCCCCCTGATGCTCCACTCACATCAAGTACACTAACGACACACATACATTCACATGTCTATTTCTAGCATCATCATCATCGTCATGTTATAAATAAACTGAATTAAATATGCATGAACATTAATAACAGGAATATTAGATGACATGTGAAACGCACAATACACGCATACAAGCATAGAATCATTCATGGCATTGGACTCAATAAATAATAACAGTTTATTATTAGCCAATTAATTTAGGTCTTGTTCCCTCACCTTTGATTGATAGTAGATCCTCGTTCAAGCTTTGTAATCACTTTTAAATCACTTGAAAACCTAACAAGTTGATAGATTTTTTATTATAATTAATTCTCATGTGTTTAAACTAATATAAACTGAGGAGTCGCAGGTGTGGCAACACCTGTGGTCTCAGTTTCTGCGACCACAGGGCGTGGGGTCGCAGGGTGGGGTCAGACATACTCCGACCACACGTGCGACCACACCCTCCCTAGAAACTTCCCGAGGGCATGTGGTTGGACATGTGTGTCTTGTGGGGTCAGACATCATGTGACCTCACGTGCGACCACAAGTGTTATGGTCGACCTTTCACTCTTAATTCCATTCCTTCATGTTTGAATCCTTTGGCTTATCATCATGGTCATTCCTATGATTGTTCTATGACTCAAAACTATTATTTTTTGCATCATCCATTGTCCACATAATTTCTCCATGGATTCTCTTAGAATTTATCCATGGATGGATGATTTGGGTTTCTACTAAATCCTATCTTCTTCATTAACTATTCTAGGCTCTCAATTTATCATGGAAAATATGTTCATACCTTAAGCTTGCTGAAGATTCAGAGTTTTCTCTGAATTTTCCTCCTCCTTAGTCTTCCTCTTCAATTCTCCGTCTCTTTCTCTCACTTTTAATTAGAGTTCTAAAATGGTGAAAGAGGTTAAGGGACGTCTTATTTATAGAGAAAAACCCTCCATAATATGCCCCAATGAGTTTAGGAAATAACCCCCTTCGGATTAGGAAGGTTTCCTAAATTCGGTTTCTGACTGGGTTCCGTGGGGTCGGAGGTGGGGTCGTAGAATCCATCGACCACACCTTTTAAAATGTCCGACCACATGACCTAAATTCGTGTGGTTGGACTCTTTTGAGGTGTGGTTGGTCACACCTGTTTAGGCATGCGATCACACGCTCATAATTGACTGTTTTTGGGTTGATTCCATATCTGGTCTTGTGGTTTCTTCATGCACTTGGTCCACTTGGCTTGACCATGATAGGTAGACCTGGTACAAGGTGGTAAGACCGATTAGTTCGATACGGGTCTTACAACTCCTCCCCTCTTATTAGAAATTTCATCCTCGAAATTTGCACATACCTTCCGAGTCGAAAAGGTGAGGATATTGCTTTCGCATAGCATTCTCTTCTTCCCATGTGACCTCTTCTATATGTTGGCTTCTCCAAGTGACCTTAACATAATAAATATCACGGTTGCGTAGACGTTGAACCTTTCGATTGGTGATTTCAGTTGGTGCTACTTTGAATGTCAAATCATCAGTTAGACCCAATGGATCCGCTGTTATCACGTGTGTTGGATCTCTGGCATACTTCTTCAATAATGAGATATCAAATACATCATGCACACTTGACATAGATGGGGGTAATGCTAACCGATACACCACTTTTCCACGTTTAGTGAGAATCTCATATGGTCCGACGTATCTTAGACTTAGCTTCCCTTTCTACCCGAATCGTTTTAACCCTCGCATAGGTGATACTTTCAAGAATACCTTATCACCTACGACGAATTCAAGGTCTCGACCGTTGAGTATCTGCATATTGTTTCTGACGATTCTGAGCTGTTCTAACTCTTTCCTTGATAATGTCGACTACTCGACAAGTTTCTTCAACAAATTCTGGTCCAACGATACTCCGTTCACCAACTTCATTCCAAAACAAAGGAGTTTGACACTTCCTACCATACAGTGCTTCATAGGGTGACATCTGTATAGTAGCCTGATTGTTATAGGCAAACTCGATCAATGGTAGTTTTTCATCCCATGAGCCTTTGAAATCAATAACACAGGCTCGAAGCATATCTTCTAAAATTTGAATGGTACGCTCCGACTGTCTGTCTGTCTGAGGATGGAATGCAGTATTGAACTTCAACGTTGTACCCATAGTCTTCTGTAATCCTTCTCAAAACTTTGAGGTAAAGCGTGGGTCTCTATCGGACACAATGCTTTCAGGTACACCATGTAATCTGACAATATTATCCACATATAGCTTGGCTAACCTCTCTAGGGTATACTGAGGTCGTATAGCTATGAAACGAGTTGTTTTAGTCAGACGATCTACAATCCCTCAGACAGCGTCAACTACTCGGGGAGTCAATGGTAACCTGGTGACGAAGTCCATAGTGATGCAGTCCGATTTCCATACTGGTTCTGGTAGTGGCTGCAATAATCCTGCAGGTCTTTGCCATTCAGCCTTTACCCTCTGATAATTTAGGCATTGAGACACAAATTTAGCTACATCTGCTTTCATTCTTCTCCACCAATATAATTTCTTCAAATCATGATACATTTTTTTACTTCCAGGATGTACAGAATAAGCGGTGGTGTGAGCTTCCTTCATTAGTCTGTGTCTAATATCCAAGTCTTTATTTTTAGGAACACATACTCTTCCTTTGCATTTTAGTACATTTTCAACGTCCAAGGTAAACTCTGGAATAGTCTTACTTTTTTCGATATCTTCTTGCACCGTTCTCAAATAAGGGTCTGATTTAATTGCGGCTTTCACTTCATCTATTATATCAGGCACAATCTTCAATGTTACGAACATATTTGAAAACCGATGAATAAATCCTTGGTTGGTCGATCCGCCCGGTGCATCTATCACGAATTTCTCATTACCATGATGGAATACTTTCCCTGTAACACATAGCCGCAGTCGTGTTAACTTCTCCTTGGGATTTTATCATTGCTTTTCTGCTTAGCGCATCAACAACTACATTAGCCTTCCTTGGATGATACTGGATATCACAATCATAATCTTTCAATCATTTCAGTCATCTTTTTTGTCTCATGTTCAACTCCTTATGATTAAAAAGATAAGTGAGACTCTTGTGATCTGACTTAATCTGAAATTTCTCTCCATAAAAATAATGTCTCCATATCTTGACAGCATGGACTACTACTGCTAATTCCAAGTCATGAGTGGGATAGTTCTTTTCATGTGTCTTTAGTTGTCTTGAGGCATACACAACTACTTGTTCTCCTTGCATAAGCACACATCTTAAACCCAACCCAGACGCATCAGTGTACAAGGTAAATGGTTGTCCTAGAATAGGAATAGTCAAGATGGGAGCAGATATCAATCTAGCTTTCAATGTTTGAAAACCTTCTTCCCATTTGTCGGTCCAAACAAACTTTTCTCCTTTCTTAGTTAAACTGGTGAGAGGTACGATAATTATGGAGTAGTCTTCCACAAATCGTCGATAATACCCAGCTAGACCTAGAAAACTTCTGATTTCTGCAACACTCTTAGGTGCTTCCTATTTCACAATGGCTTCAATCTTGCTAGGATCCACTTTAATTCCTTCAGCGGATACAACATGGCCTAAGAAAGTGATATCATTTAATCAAAACTCGCACTTTGTAAATTTGACGTAAAACTTCTCTTTTCTTAGTCGCTGCAGAGCTGCTCTTAGATTCATGACATGAGTTTCCTTGTCTTTGGAGTAGACCAATATATCATCAATAAACACAATGACTGACGTATCCAACATATCATGGAATACCAGATTCATGAGTTTCATAAAAATTGCGGGTGCGTTAGTCAATCCAAAAGACATGACAAAAAATTCATAATTTCCATATCTTGTTCTGAATGTTGTCTTTGGAATATCACCTTCCTTAATCTTCAGCTGATGGTATCCTGACCGAAGATCAATCTTGGAGAACACCTTGGCACCTTGCAACTGATCGAACAAGTCATCGATCCGAGACAATGGGTATCGATTCTTGATTGTAAGCTTATTCAATTTTTGATAATCTATACACAGTCGAACGCTACCATCCTTCTTCTTTACAAACAATATCGGCGCTCCCCATGGTGATATGCTGGGTCTGATATAACCCTTGTCCAGTAATTCCTGTAACTGTACCTTTAGTTCCTTCAGTTCAGTAGGAGCCATTCGATAGGGTGCTTTAGATACTGGCGTGGCTCTGGGTATCAGATCTATGACGAACTCTGTTTCTCAGTCTGGTGGTAGTCCTGATAGTTCCTCAAGAAATACATTTGAAAAGTCACGCACAACATCAATATCTTCCATTCGTGGTACTTCCTTGGTGAGATCAACCACGGATACTAGATACCAACTCCTTCTTTCTCGAAGCATTTTCTAGCCTTTAATGCAGAGAAGATGAGTTTTCGTTTACGGGGTAGTCTGGTTCCCGAAAACTGAACTCTGCTCCTTCCTTGTCTTTAAATGTCAGTTTCTTTTCTGCACATAATAAGTTTGTAGAATGGCGAGCTAACCAGTCCCTTCCCAAGATAACGTCAAAGTCTGCCATCTCTAGTTGAATCAAGGTTGCATCCAAAATCTTCTCGCCGATAAGAACTAGACATGGTCCATAACCTTTTTCTAATTCCACTTATAATCCCATAGGTGATCATACAAGCAATTTGTAGTTTAAAGATTTGAGGGGTAGATTTAGCTTCTTTCCAAATGACACAGATATAAAAGAATGAGTAGCTCCAGAGTCAAAGAGTACCTATGCCATTAATATGTACGATACCTGTGACCACATCAGACGATGCGGCAACATCCTCAGATGTAAGCATAAACCTTTCCTTGCAGTAGCTGCTTCCTGGGCTTAGGACACTCCCTTGAATAATGTCCCATTTGATTGTAGTTATAGCATTTTACTCTTTCATAATTTTGCTTTTGTTGAGGTTGGGCTGTTGGAGTAGTCTTGGCTGTAGCATTAAATCCTTGAGTACGGAAGGGTTTAAATGTCTTTGTGTTCCCTCCGTTATAAGAATTTCCATTTGGCCTTTTGATACCTCTATTCTGAGCAAAGTAGCTCTCCCTCTGGCTCGATTCTAGCACTCGAGCAATCTGTACTGCTTCATTATAAACTTTCTTTTCTAGCCCCAAAACATGCTCCCGAATGTTTCCCCTAAGTCCCATGACGAACCTTTAGGTTTTAGTATTTTTCTCCTGCATGCTAGAGGGAGCAAAAAAAAAAAAATAGCTCTTCATAATGCTGTTGATATGCATCCACAATCATCTGTCCCTGATACAAACTCAGGAACTCTCTTTCCATAGCATCTCTAAAACTTCTGGGAAAATATTTCTCGAAGAATGCCTCTTTATAGATTGCCCAGGTCAATTGGGCGTGCTTGGTTAACAAATAAGTCCGAGTAGACTTCCACCAGTGGTGTGCATCACCTTTCAACATAAATGTTGCACACAGTACTTTTTCCTCCTCATTAATAGTTATCATTATAAAATTCCATTCCATCTCGTCGGTCCAATGAGCTGGCCACAAAGGATCCGCTGGCTTGCCATTATATTCCTTAGGCTTTATTTTCAGAAAACGCTCAATCAGTCGAGAGTGGTCCAACTGATATTGAGCATAGGCCCCATACATAGGTGGTTGATACTGGTAACTGCCTTGGGTTACCTCAGGATTCTGTACTGGAGCTTGTGCAATTGGCATTTGAGGTGCTTGGGGTACCGTGTTGCTACCCCCTGGTACTGTGCTAGCTTGTTTGGTTGGCATAGGTGTAGTATGTACAACTAGAAAAACCATTCCCATAGCAGCTTGCATATTGGCTTGTACTTGCTGTATTTGCTGCAGCTGTTGTGCCAGGTTCATAAGTGTTGTAGCCAAATCTGTAGGTGGGGCTGGCAAGTTTGTAGGATTAGCCTGGCCATTAACTCCTGGTGGTGCCATATTCTGATTTTCTTGTCCTTCAGGATTTTCATGGCTATCTTCCTCCACAGGTGATGGTGGTGGCATTGGGTTACGACCTCGCCTAGTTACTCTTCGCCCAACCATTTCCTGTTCTGGTGGTGGTAGTGTCTGAAAAAATCATAGAACATGTGAGGCAATCATAATATACGTCATTCCCATGTCAAAATCCAACTAATCAATGTAAAATTCAAATTTTCCAAGTCATTCAGTCAAAATACTGTGTTTTCCATCGTAGGGTCGATGGTGGGGTCGCACTATGTTCGACCACAGGGTATGCGACCTCACAAAACCCTGTCAGCTCACCGAGAGCCTGGGGTCGATCGTAGGGTCGATATATGTCCGACCATAGGGTCCGACCACACGAGGTCTGTCAACTCACCGAGAGCCTGGGGTCGATCGTGGGGTCGGTCGTGTGGTCAGATATTTAGTCAAATTTTGCGACCACATGACCCCAAATCAGGTTTTTAAACCTGATTTTTGGAGTCATTTCCCACTTTCTCTTTTTCTTTCAACTCAACTCGCTTCCACTGAGTTGCTACAGTGTTGACCACTCGTGTTTGGTGATTCTTTCTTCCATTCACGACCTCTACTCCGTTCCTTCAGGTATGTTCTCTACTAGTCCTCATTTTTAAGATTTCAAAACTAGGTTTTTCTCCATTTATAGCGTTTTCTTCAAATTAAATTTTTTTTAATCGTAAAAATTTGATTTTTATTGGGGGCTTTTACTATTGCCACCCAATGGACGAAAGTCCTCAAGAAAATTTGAGTTTCATCGGTTCGTTTTTGAGAAACTTGAAATTTTCCATTTTTTACCTAATTTTCAAGATTTTTTTTCAAATTGTTGAAATTTCTTCAAATTCAATCTTCCTAGTTTAAATTTCCAACTGTATAAACCTTGTAGGATGGTTTGGAACATATGTAAGTCCTCCTGCCCAATGGTTTGGG
Source organism: Protea cynaroides (assembly GCA_028583415.1). Taxonomy (NCBI): domain Eukaryota; kingdom Viridiplantae; phylum Streptophyta; class Magnoliopsida; order Proteales; family Proteaceae; genus Protea; species Protea cynaroides. The sequence goes on from CM053265.1 coordinate 17,535,386, forward strand.
TGAAAAGTGAGACTTTTGGCCAAATCATGCCGTTATAATGCCAAAATTTTGAATTTTTCTCTATAACTAATATCTTGCTTATTTGTCTGTGTCTTTGCAGATAGCATGGCTCGCACCAAGGTCCCCAGAGTTCATGATCCTTTTCGCTTCCGGTCTAATGAAGTAGAGGCTCAGTATGCTCGTTATGAGCATAAAAAGGTGGAAGGGGGTCGTTGTGTAAACCTGGCTAATCTAGCCTTGTTTAATGTGGAGGGTGCTTTTGGGGACATGGGTTAGCTCCCCGTGATATTGTATGAGGGTTGCACCTGTCCTGCACTGGTGAAGCAGTTTTATTACAATCTTCAGGTAGTGGGTGATCCAAATGATACAGACAAGGGTAGGGAGCTTAGGATCACCAGTTATGTTAAAGGGGTAGAGATCTCCTTTAACTGTCAGGAGTTGGCTGACCTCCTGGGCATATCAAACGATGACCCCTTACTATACTGTTCACCCAAGGAACCCCAGTTTCTATCTTGGTGATGCGTGCAGAGATTGACCGCTAGCTTCTTAGGGATGATTGCTGGGAGATGAAGGCAATCAACCTACGGCCGGAACCTCGAGTGTACTGCAAGATTATTCAGCACAACCTGATTCCTCAGAGTGGACACTATGAAAAGATTTCCCAGTTGACCCAGTGTCTCTTGTACTGCATCTACGCTAGGTAGCCCGTCTGCCTTCCATACATTATCATCAGGACGATGATCCGTGTTGCGACGCCTGGTCAGATGGGCAACCTGCCCTACGGGCGTTTGATCACTACTCTGCTCACTCGCCTGCATGTCGACTTGGTTGATGAGAGGATCTATGAGGACACCTTCTCGTCTGACCTTGACTGGGAGAGGCCATCTGCAAGATGGGGATGCGGGATGCACATGTCAGTGACGAGGAGAGGAACACTATGGTGCGTCCTCGTACTCGGGTTGAGATAGCAGACGCTGAGGCGGCAGTAGCAGGAGTCCATGGGGGTGATGCTGAGGATGATGATAGTATGTACATGGATGTGGATGCCATACCTCCTCCATCACCATTGTATTCCAGTGGAGTTGGCCCTTCTCGGGTTCCTCCTCACTCAGCTGGTCCTTCGTACCCACCACCAGATGACGTGATGGGATTGCTGCGTGAGATTAGGGAGGCCCAGCGCACGTTTGATCAGCGGATGGCCGAGCTGGCAGCTAGTCTCCAGGTGACCCAAACTCAGGTAGCCTGGCTCAAGAGGGTGTATGCTGAGGACTATGATCGAGATCATGAGGCACCTCCTCCTCCAGTATTTCCAGCTTTATGATGCATTCTTTTTATTTTTTCCTTGTACTATAGAGTAGCTGTCCGGATTGTGGATTGTACTCTGATTTGGATATATGTATATATATTATTTTTATTTAATGTATATATGAAACTTGTTTCCCCTTTTATATATGCATTATTTTTTTTCTAAATTTTTGTCTCATACAACACAGGTGTTTATAGTGTGTTCTTATTAAAGCTTTTAAATTTTATCCTAACTCAGTTCACGAACTTTTGTGAAAATATACAGGTTTAAAAGACAGGACCCGAGAGCTCTTATACCAAGTTGTCACACCCCAATTCTGTACCAACCAGAATGGTGTGATGAATCGTCTATGATCCAATGGTTCAACCAGGATCTCGAATACGCTGTGTCCTTTTTGCTTAAACCATACACATCCACAACCATAATTAGAGTAAATAAACAATAGCAGAAGTCTTTAATAATAATGAACTGAGTATCTAACAATGATATCATAAGTAAAGTATCCAATTATCTCAAATAACTGAAGACATAAAATAAAATAAATTAATCAATTACATGTTCTGAATAATCCAACAAATAAATCTAATAAAAGACACATGAGTTGCACTCGCACGACGACTCATGCGACTCCATCATAGCTTCTGTATCCATCGCCGCAACATGCCTGTACATTGGAGCATTCATATAATCTTCTACTGTAGGACCTGCATCATCAACTAAAAATATTCGACATCGAAAGGGTGAGCACACATCATGGCTTAGTGAGCAAACAAAACAATGCAACAAACATATGCATGCATTCAATTCATATCTTTGATCTGGTTCATAAGTTTGCAATGTGCAATAGAAAGGATAGGTGGCCACCGCACCTCTATACACGAGTGTGTAAAGCCGCCCAATGGATCAAACACCATTGCCGTCCTACATGCACCCATTATGGAATAGAGATAGAGCTAAAGTGTCGGGATCAAACACCGCATAACACTTCCCCTGATGCCCTACCCATACCAACACGTAAGCCCCTATTGGCGAGGGCTTGCAAACTGGGCTCGCAATTAACCAATCCCAATGTCAAACAGTGTATCCAAGGCCTCACCCTAGCATCCCTCAATACGTCCATAGAGATAGAGCTAAGGCCTCCCGGCAGAGTCAGAGACTACACGGTCCGAGACCACCTCCCTTGATGCCCTACGACGTAATAGTTCTGCTAAGGTAATGACGATACGACGATGTCAGTGGACAAGACTTGAGTAGAGATAGAACTAGAGTCTGGTGACCAGGATGAACCACAGTGTCACGTCCTCCCCCTGATGCTCCACTCGCATCAAGTACACTAACCACACACATACATTCACATGTCTATTCCTAGCAACATCATCATCATCATGTTATAAATAAACTGAATTAAATATTCATGAACAGTAATAATAAGAATATTGGATGATATATGAAATGCACAATACACGCATACAAGCATAGAATCATTCATGGCATTGGACTCAATAAATAAAAGTAGTTTATTATTAGTCAATTAATTTAGGTCTTGTTCATTCACCTTTGATTGATAGTAGATCCTCGTTCAAGCTTTGTAATCACTTTTAAATCACTTAAAAACCTAACAAGTTGACAGATTTTTTATTAGAATTAATTCCCATGTGTTTAAACTAACAGAAACTGAGGGGTCGCAAGTGTGGCAGGACTTGTGGTCTCAGTTTCTACGACCACAGGGCGTGGGGTCGCAGGGTGGGGTCGGACTCCAACCACACGTGCGACCACACCCTCCCTGAAAACTTTTCGAGGGCATGTGGTAGGACATGTGTGTCCTGTGGGGTCGGATATCATGCGACCTCACGTGCGACCACACGTGTTATGGTCGACCTTTCACTCTTAATTCCATTCCTTCATGTTTGAATCCTTTGGCTTATCATAATGGTCCTTCCTATGACTGTTCTATGGCTCAAAACTATTATTTTATACACCATCCATTCTCCACATAATTTTCTCCATGGATTCTCTTGAAATTTATCCATGGATGGATGATTTAGGTTTTTCCTAAATCCTATCTTCTTCATGAACTATTCTAGGCTCTCAATTTATCATGGAAAATATGTTCATACCTTAAGCTTGCTTAAGATTCAGAGTTTTCTCTGAATTTTTCTCCTCCTGAGTCTTCCTCTTCAATTCTCCTTCTCTTTCTCTCACTTTCAATTAGAGTTCTAAAAGGGTGAAAGAGGTTAAGGGATGTCCTAATATAGAGGAAAATCCTCCATAATATGCCCAATGAGTTTAGGAAAGAACCCCCTTCGGATTAGGAAGGTTTCCTAAATTCGATTTCTTACTGGGTTCCGTGGGGTCGGAGGTGGGGTCGCCGAATTCGTCGACCACATCTTTTAAAATGTCCGACCACACGACCTAAATTCGTGTGGTTGGACTCTTTTGAGGTGTGGTTGGTCACACCTGTTTAGGCATGCGACTACACGTTCATAATTGACTGTTTTTGGGTTGATTCCATACCTGGTCTTGTGGTTTCTTCACGCACTTGGTCCACTTGGCTCGACCATGATAGGTAGACCTGGTACAAGGTGGTAAGATCGGTTAGTTCGATACAGGTGTTACAACACCCTCCCTGGAATTTTTCCGAGGGCGTGTGGTTGGTAATGTGCGTCTCGTGTGGTCGCATGATATGCAACCACACATGCGACCACACATGTGATGGTCGACTTTTTACTCCCAACTCAATTCCTTCCTGTTTTTATTCCTTCGCTTATCATCATGATCCTTCCTATGATTGTTCTATGGCTTAAAATTTATATTTTTACATAATCCATCATCCTAATAGATTCCTTCCATGGATCTCTTAGAATTTGTCCTTGGTTTGATGATTAGGGTCTCACTTTGAATCACTATCTCCTTCATGATCTATTATAAGCATTCAACTGATATGGAAAATGTTTTCAATCCATCCCAACGAGTTTAGGAAAGGTCCCCTTTGAATTAGGAAAGTTTCCTAATTTCTGGTTTCTGTCAGTTTTCGTAGGGTCGATCCTAGGGTCGCAGAATCCATCGACCCTAAGGTGTCAAGTCATCTGACCCTAGGACTGAAAAGTCATGGGTTGGACCCTGCTGAGGTGGGGTCGACCCTACCTGTTTAAAACATGCGACCCTACCCTCCATTTTACTATTTTTGGGTCATTTTCGTACTTGGTTTTGTGATTTCCTTCACGCGCTTGGTCCATGTGGCTCGACCATGATAGGTAGACCTGGTACAAGGTGGTAAGACCGGTTAGTCTGGTATGGGTCTTACACACACACTCGTGTATAGAGGTGCGGCAGCCACCAAACCTTTCTATAGCACATTGTAAACTTATAAACCAGACCAAAGATATGAATTGAATGCATGCATATGTTTGTTGTATTGTTTTGTTTGCTCACTAAGCTGTGATGTGTGCTCACCCTTTCAACGTCGAATATTTTTAGTTGATGATGCAGGTACTATCGTTAAAGAATATATGAATGCGCCGACATATAGACACATTGCTGCGATGGACGTAGAAGCTGAAGAAGATGGGCATGATTCATCATGCGAGTGCAACCATTGTGTTTTTGCTTAAGTTTAGTTATAATTTGAACCTCGGATATGTAATTGATTATTTATTTTTTATGTCTTGTGGTTTTAAGATAATCGGATTAAATACTTATTTATCACTGTTAGACTCTCAGTTCATTATCTGTAAGACTTTCGCTTATTTGTTTATTATCTCTGATTAATAATGTGGAATGTGTGTTTGGTTTGATATAGTGGGTACGACCTATGTGAGATCCTGGGTGAACCGTTGATTTATTGGCGGTTCATCACACCATTCTAGTTAGACCAGAATTGGGGTGTGACATTAGTAGTAGAGAAGGAGAGTGGAAAAAGGCAAGAGAGCATCATTATGACTATCATCACTTGAAAATTCAAGTTTCTTGCTGTGTTGAGTTAGTTAAAGATTTTAGTAAACTGTGTAGAGCTCCAGAGACATCTCTAGATTTTTAGAAGCAATGGTTGTAAGCATTTCTGTGTATTGTATGTTTACTTGCTTCCATTTATATGTATACTAGCTGTAGGTGATTATGTTGAATGCCTAGCTAGTAGGAAAAAAATTGTAAGGCAATTATAAGCCTAAAATTGATATTGTTAGTTTCCCGTGGGTGCAAGTTAAAATTGATGTGTGCAGCGGGTGTTGAACACTAGTACTTTGGTACCTGAATTGTAGATACATTTGTGCTATTTTGGTTATATGTGGATAAATTAGGTGTATCTACTCCCTGCTGTATATACAGGTAAAAGAAACGTATTGAGTATATACATAGCCCGTAGTGCATTACTTCGTGGACTAACCATCACACACTGTGGTGGTGAACCACGTATATTTGTGTTGTGGATGTTGTGTGAATTGTTTATATTATGTATATCTTGAAGTGTGTGGAATGACCTACAAGATAGATGTGCACAACATGGTAGACCTAGCCACTTTGTGGTAGCGAGGTGATTGTGCATACGACTGTGTGTGGTGCGTTTCTGTGATAGTGTGGCTGTGATCAGTGAGTGAGGTGTTTGCTCAGGGCAGCATATGTCTTCAAGGAATCATTGAGAAGAATTTTTGAAGACACTGATTCACCTCCCCTCTCAGTGTCATTTTGTGATCTACAATGTTCTACAAGAATACGTATTAAACATGTATAATATGTGTAATATATATAACATGCTAGAAATGAGTTTACTTACATTAAAAAAAAAAAATGAATGCCTGGTTCTTCTGCCGAGGGGCCCGACTAACAATGGTCTTTCTTCGCTTCTCCAACAGTCCTTTTTTTCTTCTCCTCTAGCAGATTCTTTCATTTCTCATTCATATATTCTCTTTCCTTCCCTATCCCTCTATCATTATCCATGTCAATCTCGCCTTTAAGCTTTGACCACATCATTTTGTGAATTTCTACAATGCTCAACTTTTGCAACCCCAACGTAGATGTGTTTTGTTAAAAGAAATTGTACATGTGAGAACATAGATGTGATATAATTTATTTGCAACTATTAGATTGATTCCTCAAATTTTTCATTTTTACTTTAATAATAACGAAGGTTGGATGTTTTAATATCTAGATGTTATCATGATAAGTGTCCACGTGTACCTTTGGTCACTTGCTTTCCATGTGGTAAAATAAGATAACTCGTTTTATTCAAATGGTTCATTTGGAATTTGCAACTAGACATCTATTTTCATGTGATGACTGATGACATGATGCAACTTTGTCCTTTTAAGAATTATTATTGAAGTCTAGTCCATTTAATACCCACAGTATGTATTTATACTCTATTTTTACTATAAATGAATTTACAAACTATGGTAACAAACACTTATGGTGTCACCCCCCAAGTCTATTCTTGGTGATCAAGATTGCAACCCATTCTACTTAAAAAAAAAAAAAAAAAAAAAAGTTCAACGAAAAGTTGAACCATTTGAAAATTTTATGCAATTATATTAGACATTGATCCTATATAGGACCTAAGTACTAGCTTGGGAAGTCCACAAGAGGTAGATGCAATATGATGGATTGAAATTAAGTTTTGGGTAGTTATTTATAGGTTAGACCTTTTACTTTCTTGGATTTCATTGTGACGGGTCTAATTTATAAACTCATAAAGTTAGGGTGAAGTTAATATACATAGTTAATAGTTAAGTGTTTGAGTTAGATTAGGATGTATAATAGCTTTTAAGAGTTATGCCTTTAGGCTCTCTTTGGTTTGTATTATATGATGTATTATATAATATATTATAAAATTTATGATTGTTTGGTATGATTTATAATGTCTATTTATAATTAAAATAAATCGATATAATTCATTATCTACAAATAGGTGAGTAGCTGTTTATCATTATTAGAATAATCTATTAGGTGATTGTTTATATTTCTCATTATATAATGTATTATGTTTAGTGGTACCAAACGGTCATTATTTATTACTCATAATCTATTATCATAATTGATTTGTCACAAATAGCTCATAATACATTATATAATACAAACCAAAGAGAGCCTTAATCTTCGATAGGTGTACCTCTTTCTTGGGTGAAGTTGTCCCGGAGGTCTTCGATCTATATGGACTGGGTTGGTAGTTTGTTGTCACGAGCTGTCAAGTCGGTTACATAACATTTGCGGGAAAGCTTCTGATCGACCTTGCATTCTCCTTCTCCGTGTTCGGTCTGGAACTTCATGAAGAGATAATAAGTCGAGACGCAGGCCCTAAAAAGGTTGAGCCTGTCCAACCTAGAATTACATTGTGGCTAGACGGGATGTCTACCAAGAGGTAGGTGATTGATGATATTCTCGGTTTTGTTCCGACTCTAGTCTCGAGCTGGATTCCTCCTTTAATTTCATAGTGCCGCCATATAAGCTGATTAGTAAAAAGGTGATTAGTCGTAGACGTTTCTCGTCGAGGTTCATGGCTTTAAACGCATGGTAGTACAGGATATCTCCCGAGCTACCTGTATCGACCAGAACCCTTTTGACTTTGTTCGTCTTATCGATCTCCATGGTGATGACTACCGCATTTCTATGTGGGAGGTCGACATTGAGGAGATCTTTGTCAAAGAAAGTGATGATGTCTCCTATTTTGTATGGGGTGGAGGACGTTGAGGGAGTGCACACGTTTTTGGCGTATGCGTTTTGGATATTTTTGGAGGTGTTTCTTGTAGTAGGAACCCCGATGATAGCCTTTATGTAGTGATCTGGGATAACATTCCGTGTACTGTAATAATCCCAGCTCGCAAATTCTCCTTTCTTTAAAGGTAGTTAATACTTTTTGTCAGGGTCCCTATGCGCCTGAGAGGTGGACTGATGCTCCTGGTGGGACATGGAGGTCGTTTCAGGATTACAGGGTAATAGTCGGCCCCCAAGTTGGTCCCTGACTGCTTTTCTAGATAAAACTTTTTGAGCTGACCTGTTAGCTCAGCCATGGCTTTCTGCACATCGTTAGCTATCCATATCCCTCGCTGTCGTCGAGTTGGGCTGCGTCCTTTCTTTTGTGACTGTTCCTCAATCTGGTTTCTTGCTGGAACCTTCATTATTACCCCAATGCGGCCTCGAGGGTCACGGACCTTATTAAGTGGTGGTGATTCTAAGGGGTTGTCCTCGGAGTTGTCTTCATCTTTCCAACTTCATCGTGGTTATGCATCAGTTTTACAGTCTGAAGGTTGTTTATCCTTCTGCTAACATTTGGACCGAGGCTTATCCACGTATTCCTTAAGATGGCCGTGTTTGATCAAGTTTTCAATTGCATACCTCAAAGCTCAGGATTTCTTAGTATCGTGACCATTGTCATGGTGATACTTACAGTATTTTTTGGACGATTGGCGCTTTGGATCTACCTTCATCTTCAGAGGTTTTGGAAGCTCTAGCTTTGTGTCCTTCAGGTTGTATATTATCTCCGACATGGGAATGTTCAGAGGTGTGAATGCGTTTCAATTGAATTCAACCTTGGTTACATGCTTCCCGGGGTAGTCTTCTTTCTCCAACTTCTACTTTTTAGATGGTTCGTTGGAAGTTGGGTTCCCGGCCTATGAGTCGCTTCGTTTCTTCTCACCCCCGTTGCATTCTTTCCTTTCTTCTGCAACAAGAGCAGGACGTCATTAGCAATAGCATATTTCTCACACTGAGCTCGCAAGTTGGTGAGATCGGTTGGTTGCCTTTTGTAGAGAAACTTTAAAAGGCCTTCATCAGCTATTCCTGCCATGAGAGCTGTAGAGATTATGGCCTAGTCGAGGTTCTTTATTTAGAGAACCTCGTTGTTGAACCTTGTGACGAAAGCCATTAGAGTCTCGTCCGGCTTCTATTTGATTGCCATTAGATTGGTGAACATCTTTTTAGGGGTCGTCTGAGTTTGGAAGTGTTCGAAGAACTGATCGCTCAATTTGTTGAAATTTCTGATGGAACTGACTGGGAGGTCATTGAACCAAAGTCTTCCTGGTCCTTTGAGGGTTGATGGGAATGCCCAACAAAGGATGGCATCGTTATAGCCATAAAGTAGCATCATAACTGAGTAGTTGTCAGGATGCAGCTGGGGGTTGGTGGTCCCATCATATGAATCGACCTTCAGCATAGTGAAGTGCTTCGATCGAGGTCTCTCTATGATTTGCCTGGAGAACACCATGTAAGCATGGTATTTTTTCTTCCTTGTGGCATTCGTTGAGGCTGCCTATTTCTTCTCCATTTCATTGAATTTGGCCTGCATGGCCATTAATTTTTATTCTAAGGTCCCAAGCTGTGGGACTGGTGTAGGTACAGAAGCAGAGGCCGACAGCTGTGTCTATCCTGTATTCCCAGGTGGCATGGAGGCTGCTAGTGCGGCGTTGAGGGCTGTAACATTAGTAGTAGCTACCATGTCAACAACAAGTTTGCTTGTGGTGGCCAACTGTTTGGTGGCCGCCCTCTCCACTTGGGCAGCATTTACTCTAGCCTAAAGGTCTTTTGGGGGGAAAGGGACTCCACCTTGTGATCATAGAGTTCCCTATTCCCCTAGTCGGTCATGTATTGATACCAGTTTGGCATGGTTAGATGATGCTTCGTCCTCAAGGTCGTAGTCATCATCGGAGTCATCTGATGTGGTTATACCAGGCATCCCAGTGTGCAGGTGACTGGGGAGAGGTCATGCTGATTTGTTAGATTGTCGAGATCGAGATCGGCTCGGCCCTCCTGTTCTCGCCTCGGCCCTCCTGTTCTCGCCTCGGCCCTCCTGTTCTCGCCTCGGCAAGCAAGGGTGCACCCTTGGGATTTGATTATTTCGAGCTGCCGCCACTGGCATGCATATCTGTGTGATTGCAATGAGCTGGTCTGATATGGCTTGGAGCTGATCCTGAGTGACATACTATGGTGTCAGGTCTTGAATTGACGTTGGAGTGGGTGGGTTATGGCCCTTAGGAAGATCCCTACCACCATTGTAAGCAAGTTCCTCATTGCGGCATTGAGTTTCGTCGGTTTGGTCGTTCCTGTCGGGATTGTTGCAAGTATTTATCACCATATTGAAAAGTTTGAAGAGTTCAATGAAATCAAGGAGAATAGTCAGGGCCCCACGGCGGGCGCCAAACTGTTGCAACTGAAATGGGACTGGCTGACGTGTCCCGTCTCCTGCAAGAAAGAAAATGTTATTGGAGGTCGGATGGACTAGTCCGGCGACCACTCCGACGATCAAGTCAGTAATAGAGCATACAGTATGGAGCTTAAAGGAAGAAGGTTAGCTCCTTAGAGTGGGGAAAACCTTAGTATTCTCTCAGTGGGAAAGATGGTGAAGTTGATCGTCGAGTATATACATAGAGTTAGTACCTTTAGTTGGAGCCGGATACGTTGTTGAGTGTTAGAATTGGTTGAGGAGATTGTTATTGGCAATCCCAAGTCGGCTATGTCCTACAACCATAGGATGAAGATCCTATGGCTAGGAAGAGTTACCATCTCCAGTATTCTAGTTAACTGATGATTATCCACTTACTAAGGAGTCCTATTAGATGTCCAACTCTTAGCTACGTGGTATTGAAGGACTATCCAATAGTACGCGAGATATCCCGGTACGATACGCCACCGATTTAGAGATCTGGCACGTGCTAGGTCACACGCACCTCCTCTCATGCAAAAAAATCCTCTCCCGCCCACCTGCCGCCGGCCAAGGGCGGGATTTCAGCCGGCCCACCTCCCCATGTATTGGTAGGCGGGCCGACTGATCCCCAGCCCTTGGATCAGCGGCAGGAACCTCCTGCCGCGGGAGAGGATTTCAGTCCTCCTCTCATCGTACGGGACCATTCTCGAGGTGACATGTGTATGGGCATGTGCAGTCCCCTTGATGTGACATGTGTACAGACACATGTCATCTTCTCATTGATGGACGAAATATGGTATCAACATTTGGTAATCCTGAATTTTATTTTTAATACTCTATTTTGCCCTTCGAGTAATTCCTCTAAGCTGAAACTGAACTTGTGAGCAAAAAAATAAATTGATAAGGGAGTTCACATGCTCCCTCATCTATTTATTTATTTTTGGTAAACATGGTCCCTCATCTATTATCCCTCCACTGATTCAGTAGCAGAAAATATATGGAAGAAAATTTATTAAACAATGGATCATATGATTGAGATAGAGCATAAAATTTGACATGTAAAAAATACAAAAAGAATTACTTTCTTTTCAATCATTGGATTGAAAATATCAAACCTCCCATGACTCAAATGACAGCAGGTAAGAAATGGCTTTAGCAGGTTCAGAAAACAGGGTTTGGGGGGTCGGCGAAAGGAACTGCTTCTTCAATCATCCCCCACCCAAAAAAAAAAAAAAAAAGAAAAAAAAAAAGAGGAATTGCTTTCATTCAATCATCTCTTCCAGATGAGAAAACACACTGATCCCTTCTTATGGTGGTTACAAATCTAAAACGAGGATAATAGCCAGATAGTAAGCGCTAAAATAGTAAACAGGGGTGCTGAACACATCTATCATGATCAAACCTCCTTTTATGAAATTTGATGTGTAGGCTAACCTCAACTGTCATAGCCATCTTTTTGTTTAAATTTATTGAAGGCAATCCATTCTGCATAAATAAGCTGGTGAGAACTCCAATACTCAAAACAACTGAGACATCATGAATCAGCAGGTGCATTAGCACTGTCTTCCAAATAGAAATTAAGCAAGGATAAAAAAGGGCCTTTCTCTTTGGTCAGGTACTAGGAAATAAGCTTTTTGTAGTGTGTATGTAAAGCACAACAGAGGCAAAGAATACTAAAAACTTTCATGAATGAAGCTCATTATTCTGCAAAGAGATTGACAAATAGGGATCATTCTTGTTTATTGCATACAAAGGAAGATCTAAGGCCTTCTCTGCAATCCTCCTGTCCTCATGAATTTTGGCTATGAGGCTCTCGAGAGAAGAGAAATTGACCTGTTATCAGTCAAAAGCTAATTTTAGTTCAGTCAAAAGCTAATTTTACTAAATTATAAAGGCATGGACTGGGAAATGGAAGAACCTAATTGCAGGTTTTAAAAAAAAAAAAAGAAAAAAAAGAAAAGAAAAGAAAAAAAAAAGCAGTTTCTTCTGTGAATCTGTGCTACCTCTGGTCGTATATAACCAACGATGGTAAGGCGTAACTCCTCACCATAGAAATCCTCATCAAATTCATGAAGTAGCCATGGCTCCTGTAAGATGACCACGACAACAAGAAGACCACTTATCATATGTTAAGTTCTACAAATTTTATTGATTTGATAAAAGAAGTTAATTTTACTCACAATGGTCTTCTGGGTGTTATTGAAGTATGGGTTCCAGCCAATACTCATAACCATCTTGAAGATACCACGTGTTGAAAGCCCAGCCCAACCAAAAAATACGCCTGAGGGATATTCTGTGAGGATACTTGAATAGCCTTGTGTGGATAGATTAGCTGAAAGAACAAAGCAAAGTCTAGTTAGATAGACAATGGAGCAAAACTTGAGAACTGACAAGCTAAAGTATACCCAAGAAAAGTGGCCGCATGTTCACATCAAGAATACAAGCATGAGCTACCTATATATTGTAAATCTGTTAGCAAACCATGGTAGTTACGGAACTTTGGCTTCCTACACACCTGTGGGTATTCCAAGTACCTTTGAGCCACGCCCAAATCCCTTGACAACAGGTCCTCCGATGTGCCAAGGTTCAATTGGTAAAGTACCCTCTAACCCTGCAAGTCCAAAGCAGTAAATGACAATGAGCAGCCTCGAAATAGATCAATTCATGATATAATTAACCAACCAAAAGGAAATGAAAGTTCAGGAAATACAATCTTCAAACGGTGGCAAACCCCATTTTTCAGGTTGTAGATCATATAGAGAGTTGACGACCTCATCTGCTAAGGTGTACAAATGTGACTGTTTTGGAAGGGAAGGAACGGCAACAACTTCCATTCCAGCAGCCTTACCAGCGGTAACACCTGGTCTGATTAGTTAAAATCATTCGCATGTTCAGAAATACAGATGTTAATACTAAATGTGTGGGTGAACCATAAAGTTGAAATGAAGTCAAAGTTCAGCATAAAGATAACGGATTGTAATTCTAGAACAGATATATGTTTCTTATGAGTTAGTAAAAATATACCCCAGTATTCCCACTACAAAGTGCGTTATCCCATATCATAGGCTACTCTGTTTAAAAAACCCAGGGTGATCCATAGATTTTCCCTTTTTAAAATCGAATGATCAGAAAATTTATAGCTTTATAGACAGATATGATCAGTGGAGTTGCATGATTGGAAAGCTTGGAGTGTTTGCAAACTCCAAAGCCACTAAAAGTTATGATTATAAATCTAATTCAATGAACTAAAAAAATCCAACCTTGCAATTCCTTTTGCCACACATTAAGAATAGGCTTGCATTTTAATTTGATATTTTTCTTTCACTTTCATGGTTCTTGATTTATTTTTTTTATATCCACGATGCTTTTACTTTCATCCAATTATTGCTTAAGCATATTAGAGTGACTGCTAAATCATATGAAATCCTGAAAGTCCTCAAAATCTCAAAAGCTTCATTGAGTAGCTGAGCAAAGGTCAGTTTTTTGGCCGTACACTACCTACAGCATATCATCATTTAAACAGCTATTATCTGAGGCTGAGATTGCTTAATCAGTAACCCCAAAAATAAAATAAATTCTCAACCAATATCAGTTTCATGAAGTTTGCCTAACTTGGAAATCAGAACCAATTTGTAAGCAGGACATTCATTAATTTTCTAGAATAGTTTCCTCTGCAATAAATGTAAAGTTGAACACGTTCCTTTAATTGCAATGATGTTACCAATATAAATATTGAGATTCTTCTTTCACAAACTGTGTGCATGTTAATTGCATGAGATTGGTGGTATTCAATAATAATTAAAACCTTCAAGTACTTTGCCAGTGAATAATTACTAGAGAAATCACTTCCAAAGATTTCTTTAGGATGTAAATTAAGAAGAAAAAAATCGGTATGGAATTATGAATCTAGAAAAAATGGATGACTAGTGAAAAATTTTTCCATAAAATATGCCTTCACAAGAATATCTGTTTTGTCAGAAAACACAAAAAACTGAAACTACTTACAGTGAATCTTCAATGACGAGGCAGCTCGAAGGTTCACTGTTCAACCTTTTAGCAGCTTCAAGGTATCTTGAAGAACAATAACTCAACAAATTAGTCCAACAGGATTACTTGCACTAGCATACATTATCAATAGCAAGAAATACTCTTAAGCACATCCAAAATACAAAAAATAATTATGTTGTATCCCACATTTCAGGAGATGGCTTCCCCATTCTCACTTCGTCACTGCCAATGATGACGGAAAAGGATTTGTTCCATCCTATAAATATAAAATAAGAAGCTTGTAAGTTCAAAGATGACAAACATATACCACAACATCACGGGAACTAAAATATTTTGATTTAAAACATGAAATCACCTGGTTGATAGGATATTTTGGCTTCAATATTGGTCCTTAGAGAGTTTGAAGCCAATGCTATTGGAACTCCATGATCCTTCAGATGTTTAATCAATCGTGAGGCACCCGGAAGAGGTTTAATGTTGCACCATCTGCAATGTTGATCTATGTCATTTCAGTATATGTGAATGTGACAAATGTGAAAAGGGAAGATTTTCCAACAAGATGAGATAATGGAGCCAGCAGTCACATTCTTGGAGGAATGCCACAAGTTTTGAGAGCAAGAAATCAGGATAAATTTGAAGCTGAAAGCAGAATATATTTTCAACTTGGATAAATTATACATGCCAAACATGCTGTGTAGGTAGTTCATGGTTATATTTTAGCAAAAAAACACAGCAGTATTGAAATTTGAGCTTTATGTTCCAAAGTTTTCTTGAAATTGGAAAAGGCCATAATTGAAACCAGTAACTCCACCTATCGTGATTCGTGATACTCCACTGAATATTAAATTTTGTAAAAACAGAGATGGTAGAATCATCTACATGCTTATTGGCCTTTTCGATAGGCCATTAAAGTAGTACCAAGATGTCACATCTTCTCTAAAACCTTACGATCAATAAGTTTCAATTACAAGGAAGGTTGTTTCATGGGACTCCAGTGAACTCCCTTGATGTTAATTCCTTTGAGATTCTCATATTTATTAAGGAATAAGGAAATTCGTTACTTGAAATGAAGCACCGATTCTCATTATTTCATGTCTGTGGCATATGCTAAAAGAGACATTGTTTTAACTGTTATACTCCCATTTAAGAGTTACCATATTTGATCGGCCTCTTCATCTTTTCCTTTTTGACACACTTATCAGTATTGCTTTCGAAAAACAATCTGATTACAGGAATAACTATTAAAGCCTCTATTCCTTTTACACAGGCAAGTAGCCAACTACCTTCAAGTCTAATTGGTCATTGTTTATGTTTTACAGAAAAATATGATTTCCATGACTAACATTGCAACAGATCCTTATCAAGAAAAGTTCAGATCTACACAAGATGTAAATTCAGGTTATGTGTATGGAAAAATTACTGATCAGAGAACATTGGATTAAGTTCTGATATAAGTTCATCCACCGTGCAGGGTAGCTCATAATCCTCCACAATAGCAGCGGCACCCTCCATAGGTGTCTTCCCTACAATTCTATGAGCTAGTCTTTCATCCCATGACTTGCCATACTTGACCAAAAAGGCTTTTAACACTTCACTGACAATACCATCTATCATGAAATTGAAACAAAAAATGAATAAGAAACAACAAAAGAAAGTAAATAGTAAAAACAAAGGAGAACAGAAGAATATGGGCTATAAATAATATAATATTTTCTCTTGCAATATGTTAGTGTAATGATATAAAATACGCTATTGCTTAATCATGTGGACCATAGTTGTCAAGGTGCCAGGGTGAACCAAGGCGTTGGAGGTCTGACGGGGTGCCTAGGCGACCAAGGTGCCCGATTTTTTCAAGCCTGGGAGCCTAGGCGTTGCCTAGGCGACGCCTTGACAACTAGGATGTGGACTGATGGACTCCTAATTAGTTTATTAGTTTGCTTTATTAATTTTCTTTACCAATTAGGCTTGTTAGTTTCCTTTTCTATTTTTAGTTTATTTTGTCTTTAGTTTGTGACTAGGACTCTGACTTGTTATCACGACCCAAACCTATACGAGGTAAGAGTACAAACCTCACGGGCGCTGATCTAACGATCGACCAAATAAATATAAAAAAATTAAACTTTAATTTTCTTAAAATAATCCAATTAAAAACAATAAGCAAAGTAGCAAATCAACCAAAACTTACTGGTGGTAGTCTAATTTGTATCAAATAAAAAAATAAATATCATTGAAATTTAAACCTCAAATCCTTATATAACCAATCTAAAAATTTGAAACTTGTAACTAAAATCTAAGGAAGAAACCACGTGTCCTCTACGCTTCTTGTTCCCCTTTAACTACGTCATCATCTGTAATGTCATTGTAAGGGGTGAGCTCACTAGCCCAATAAGACAGAATATTACAGGAATACAACAAAAATGTGAATAGTGAATCAATTTAATTTATGAATGTTAGAAAACTCGATTTCCAATTTATTCTAACACACTCATTTTAACACCTCCACATTTATTTTCATTTCTGGCCAACTGCCACGAATAACTAGTCACAATTGTTCTAGTAGAGAGTTTACCACAGCCAAAATATATTCTCGATCATGACCCCACTCTCTTTCATCCGCAGCATAATGGATGAGACTCAAATGGCAATGACTCTCCATCCTATTGTCCTCATTTAATCTCTAATAGACATAAAGTGTAACTAATTATCCTTCTCTCCACATTCTCAACATTCCCCTCTTTCTTATGTGATAAACTATTATTAAAAGATGCAATTCTTGCAAGTGAATAACTAGTTATCATTGTTCTAGTAGAGAGTTTATCACAGCCAAAATATATTCCTGGTCATCTGTTCATGACCCCACTCTCATTTATCCGCGACGTAACAGATGAGACTCAGATGGAAATGACTCTCCATCTTATTGTCCTCATTTACTCTCTAATAGACACAAAGTGTAACTAATTATCCCTTCTCTCCACATTCTCAATATTTTCCTTAATTATATGACAACCGTTATTAAAAGATGCAATTCTTACAAATGAAATACTGGAATAGAGTGAAAATAGATTTTCTCTCATCACATTCATGTAAATAATAAATTATATGAATAACAATAAACAAAAAGAACAACAATCAGCCACCATCAAATAATTAAACAGCACCAAAGCATAAGGCACAAACTAGTGATTCAGTGTCACCCTAATGGTGTACACCTATAACATTCCACTTACCTCTTTTCTTCGCACATATACTGATCATCCTTTCAATAGTCAGCAATGCAACCTGCGAGTATTATAAAGCTTACTATTAATAATCGTATACCGACTACCTAAACAATATCTAAATCACCCCTAAACTCCACCTCCAAACCCTTCAGACTAGATCCCTAAATAGTGCACAAACCAATGTAAACATCTGTTTATATATTAGTAAGTAACTTAGGGTAGAAGTCAGCAAGGTTTCAAGTATCGACACGATACGGGGTGTATCGGTATCGACAGTAGTCGATACGATACAGTGCAATAAGTCTCCAGTTTTTTAAAACAGTAAGTGTATCTGTGGGTATCGATCGTATCGAACCGATACGGGTCGATACATATCAATACACTCAATACAAATCGATACCCCTCCGATATGTAAAAAAAAATTTCCGTTTTCTCATTTAAAAAATTGAGAGAAAAGAAAACAGGAAAGTATCGACCTGTATCAGCTCGATACAGATCGATACTTGTCGATACAGGTCGATACAAAAGTTACAACTCTTTAAATCCTCACAGATTAAAAAATTGTATCAATCAACAATTACAACTCACTGATTTTTATCTCAGGGGACTGGTAGAACTGTAGAAAAAGAGGAAAAAAAAATCAAAAGAAGCATAGAAGAGAAATTGTTGGCCGAGGAAGAAGGATAAAAGAAAAGAAAATCAGAAGAAGCATAAAAGAAATGGAAAAACAAAACAAAAATCGTTGGCAGAGGAAGAAGAATAAAAGAAAAAAAAAATCAGAAGAAGCATAAAAGAGAATGGAAAAACAAAATAAAAGTCATTGGAGGAGGAAGAAAAATAAAAGGAAAAAAAAAATCAGAAGCAGAGAAAAGATTGGAAAAGCAGAACAAAAATCAGAGGAGGAGGAGGAGGAGAGAGGAAAAAGAAGAAGAAGAAGAAGAAAGACATACCAGGTCCTTGGCGCTTAGTCACCGGAAGTGGCTGATCGATGTTGGGACAGTGCTTCCTCTCATTGAGTCCGGCGGAGGAAACAGACCCTTCAAGAAGCCTAATCAGATTTTTCTCTTTCATTTTTATGGGCTTATTGTGCTGATATGTTGTATAGTGTGATATAGTGTATGTGGATGTAACATAATAATGTATATCATCCAATAAAAAATCATCATTTTATTCATATAAAAACTATTCCATAATTGAATGCATTGAAAATATTTACACCATCCAATGAAAATAAGAGAAATAGTATAAATTACATAAAAAAAAATCAGCATGTAAACATACTTACCCTAGAGGTTGAAACCTGTTGGGACCCCATCCTAATAAGTGTTTTTATGCTTTAAAATTGTGTTTTGTATATTCCTTAATGATTTTTGTGCGTTTCTTGCTCCGTATTCATGCGTATCCGTGCATATCCATAGTATCCATGATACGATACGATACGTCTCTTAATTTCAGCTGACCGATACGGTACCAATACACGATACTTAATTCCTTGGAAGTCAATTTTAAAATCAGTTTTAAAATCAATATTAAAAAAATCAGTTTTTAAAATCAGTATTAATTATTGATATTAAAATCAGTATTAAAAATTAATACTAAAATTAGTATTAAAATCATTATTAAAACTCAGTATTAAAAATAAGTATTAAAATTAAGATTAACAATCAGTATTAAAATCACTATTAAGATCAGTATTAAAAATAATGTTAAAAATAATATTAAAAATAGTATTAAAATCAATATTAAAATCAATATTAAAAATCAGTATTAAAAATCAATATTAAAATTACTATTAAGATCATTATTAAAAATCAGTATTAAAATTACTATTAAAATAAGTATTAAAATCAATATTAAAAATCAATATTAAAATTAGTATTAAAAATCAATATTAAAATCAGTATTAAAAAATTCAGTATACAAAACAGTCTAAAATTTGTTTAATATCATTAAAAATCTGTATATAAAAATTTAACTAGATAGAATAATATTGCACACGTTATCCCTGTGGCATACCAAGGTCTAGTCATCACCTAGTTGTCTGAATGTCACCTAGTGACACTAAATGATACTAGAAACAGTTAATTAATAAAAATCTGGGGTGTTACACTTGTAGAGTCCTAGATCCTATCTAATAGTTGTTTCTATTTATATAAACTACAAGGAGGAGAGCAGAACCAACTAATTCGATTCTGCTCTCTCTCTCTCTCTCTCTCTCTCTCTTTCTTCCTTTATTTCTCAATCCTCTCTTTTTTTCTATTTTGTTACATAGTATTAAAGCAAGTGCTGTTTTGACAGTCGTTTAAAATCTTCATTCTAGTGTGCAGCCACCATTGCTGCCTCTGCTGCTTTTATTTTTCGTTTCCTATTCTCTACAAGTTTTGTATGTTATTCCACCTTTTAAACTGAACCTTTAATCCAGATTTCTAATCCAGATTTCATCTAGATATGATCTGGATATTTGGCCTCATTAGATTTTGAGTATTGAATAAGATTTTCTTGGAGTGTATAGTGCTGGTGCCATGAGAGCCTAGTTCGATGGTTTCTCTTTCTTTGCTAGGTTAACCTAATTTTACTACTAGACCCTGCAGTAGCGGGAGCCTTGTGCATTGGGACACCCTTTTTTCCTTAAAACCAACCTGTCTTGATCTATTTTGGGCGATGCTGATCTGAACTCTCTTTGAAACTTACTGTTTTCTTCTCCGGTTTTGGAAGAAAATAGATGACCTTAGGGTGACCCAAAACCATAGGATCTTAGCCCCCAAGGCCTTCCCACTTGTGAGATCAAACTCTGCAACCAGATCTGGTTGCTACAGTTCCGTGAACCACAGTTTCAGTCTGTTTCAGGTTATTTTACCATGCCTAATGATCAATTGTTTGGCCTGATATGGGTCGGATTCAAGAGGGTTGTGGCTTGCAATTCTGCTCCTAAAATTTCTAGTTCGAATGATGTTGGCAGGAGAGCCTTCTCTCCTCTGAATCATCTTCTGTTCACCACTGGTTACTGTTCACGATTCTGAAGTTGGGGAAGAAGAACATTTCTTCTATTTGTTTATTAAAGGCCTCACCCTCTTATCGTGGTTCTTTATTATTATCAATCTTCTCATGTTAACTACAAGTTACCCTTACTTTCTTGTTCATTCCAAGTTCTACGTTGATTTCAAATCAATTACAATATTGCCGTTCTTGCACATTGTGGTTCATTACCAAATTGCTAGGGTTTATTTGTTCCCTTTCTAAGAGTCTGTTTGCCTTTTCAATAAGTCCCAAATAGTTCATACCTCATAACTTTGGATCCAACCATCGGATCGACGTCAAATTTGGATCTTCTTTGTGGTTGCTCGTGCTTGTGGGATTTCTCGTGCTATTCATCATTCAAGATGCTACTTATTGCTACTACCGATGATGCTATTTGTCACACGTGATGCAACTTACTACTTTTTACGGATGTTGGAGCCACCACTATTGCTGCTCTTGCTACTGTTAATGCTATTGCTTCTTGGTTTACAATGACCTATAATATGCTGCTGTTATTGCTTAATTCATAGTAACCTATACTGTGCTGCTTTACTACTATTATTGTTACTGCTCCGTTGATACATTGATTCAAGATGAAGCTTGCATTGCAGTTGCTACTTGGTGCATAGTGACCTATACTATACTGCTTTACTACTACTGTTGTTGTTGCTTCTGTTGATACATAGTTTCAAGCTGAAGTTCTCACTGTTGCTATTGCTTCCTTGTTACATCGTTTCAAGCTAAAGCTTACATTCCCTCGTGCTCCAGCTTGAGGGGGGGAAGGGGGTTAGCGTAATGATATAAAATATGCTATTGCTTAATCATATGAGCTATTGATTTCCTAATTAGTTTATTAGTTAGCTTTATTAGTTTCCTTTATCAATTAGGCTTATTAATTTCCTTTCTATTTTGTCTTTAGTTTGTGATTAGGAATCTAACTTGTAGACTCCTAGATCCTATCTAATAATTTTTCCTATTTTCCATAAATGTAAACTACAAGGAGAGCAGAACCAACTAATTCAATTCTGCTCTCTCTCTCTCTCTCTCTCTCTCTCTCTCTCTCTCTCCCTTTTTTCTCCATCCTCTCTTATTTTCTATTTTGTTACATAACATAACCATGGGAAAAAAATGCCTCCGTTCATCATTGGAGGACAGAATATGTAATGCAAACCAGGTTCAACAAGCTCACAACAAAAATGGATACAGAGAAACAAAAACAGAAATTTGAGAACTATAACAACAGAACTCATGAATGAATAGTTGTCAAGCCGTTGCCTAGGCAACTTTTATATAGCTAGGCGATAAGGCGCCTTGTGTACAGTCAAAAAGGAAGGCGCCTTGGTTCTCTGGGCGATGCCTTGGGCGCTCTGGCTGCCGTAAGGGCCTGAGCGGTCTCCTTTTGTATAAATTTGTACAAATACATCAAATTTTATAATATATTTATTATTTTTATTTTTTTATAGTTAGATTATGTTACTAACATATCTATTGGTCTTTTGTGTGCATATTATGTTGCACATGATATATGGAATCAACAATACTTTTACCAAAAAAAAAAAAATCATATTTAAGTTGAAATCGAGAATAAAAGAGTTAGCAGAGTACTAATAAAGAAGAAGAGAAAACAAGACTTTGTGTTTTCTTCTTCATCCTAGGACCTTGGCCTTGCCCTTGGACTTTGATTGTTTCTACTGCAACTTGCAAGGTTGAAGGCTTGAAGTTCCATCTAGGTTCCGAAGGCGGCCAGGTACTCAGGTATGTAATTTTTTTTCTTTTAAAAAACTTTCAGTTATACTTCTTGCCCTTCTTTTCTTTCTTCTTCTTCTTCTTCCTCCCCTTTATAGTTTGATTCTGTTACTAACATATCTATTGGTCTTTTGTGTGCATAAAAAAAAGAAAAGAAAACATCATGCTTAAGTTGAAATCGAGAATACAAGAGTCACAAGAGTACTGTTTGTTTGAAATTGGAAAGTAAACCAAAGAGAAGAAGAGAAAACGAGACTCTTCGTGTGTTCTTCTTCATCCTAGGACCTTGGTCTTGGACTTTGATTGTTTCTACTGCAACTTGCAGGGTTGAAGGCTTGAAGTTCCATTTAGGTTCTGGCGGCAGCCAGGTACTCAGGTATGTATGTTTTTTTTTTTTTTTTTTTTTAAACTGTCAGTTATTCTTCTTCCCCCCTTCTTCCCTTTCTTCTTCTTCTTCCTCCCCTTCTCTGCTACAGGCCTTAGATTCTTCTACTTCTTTTAATTTTTTTTTTTTTGGGTCATTCGAACATCGATTCTTTGAATATGAGTACGAGTACGACCCTACTTCTCTTTTTCTTCTTCTCCCTTCTTCCCTTCTTCTCCTTCTTCTTCCTCCCTTACTGCTACAATGCTACAGTACTAATACTAATTTACTACTGTAAGTTTGTGGGTTTTTTTTTTTTTTCTTACTCTTTTACAGTTCAACATAAACGTACAATGATTTCTATTTTTTTTCTTTCAAATTCTTTCTCTTCCCCTTCTTCTTCCTCTTCTCCTATTTTTTTTTTCTTTTTTCCTTACTCTTTTACAGTTCTAAATAAACGTATTGATTTCTATTTTTATTTTCTTTCAAATTCTTCCTCGTCTCCTTGTTCTTCCTCTTCTTCTTCTTCTTCTTCTTCTTCCTCCCCTTCTCTGCTATGGTAATAAACAAATTGCACATATTTATTTTTATTTTTATTTTCATTTTTTCATTTTTTTTCTTTCTTTCTAGTAAATCATAAATAGTAATGGTATTATGGTAATATGGTATTTTTTTGTTTTGCTTTTCTTGCTGAATGATTATATTTTAAATTTTTATTGTGTTTGTTATGTGCAGTGTGAATGTGATACTATGAGTCTATGATTACCTATTTGGAATTTGGATTATTAGTATTTTACATTCTATACTTTATTCATTATTTGTTTATTTTCTCATATTAAGTTATGCCTTAAATGTTGATTCTTGATGTAGCATACTACATATAATATATATAAACATAGATATAGCGTTGATATTTTAAGCAAAAAAAAAAAAAACTAGGAAAGCCTTGTCACCTAGGCAAGCGCCTAGGCTCCTAGGCCAGCCTCCAATGCCTTGGGTCGCCTTGTTCAGCCTGCATAATTTGGGCCGTCTGATAACAGAATAGAGAAAAATCTAGAAGAATCCTAGTGTCCCTAGGAGAGAGATTAGCAGGATCATAGCCAGCAGCAATTGACCAGAAATCTTAGAACTGATAATCGAACATCAGAAAGCAGTCTAACAGAGTCTCAAACTTCAGTTTGGAGTCAAAACAGCACAGTAGCTTGAATGCTATTGCAATCATAAATGAATTGAAGCTTGAACAAAATCAGATATACCATAGAATAAAGAACAGAAAATTCTGACATGTTATTGAGAGAAAGAAAGAAAGGAAGATCATTAGGTTAGGAATCCACCAAGCACACCACTGAATCCACAACAGAATTTACTGAATCCACAAGAAAAAAAAATCAGAAAAACTGAGATATTTCATAAATTCGTGTTTGAGGGCATAGGTCATTACATCTATATATAGAACTCATAAATTAACTCTGTAACAGTCCTAAACTGACTTAGAAATCAAAGTACACTTGTAATAGTCACAACATACTAGTATTTTACACTCCTACTAAAACTAGAGACTCTAAAAGTAGAATAGTGAAATCTGGATTCAAATTCCTAATATAGGACTTGACTTAGCTAACTTTCAACATAAAAAAGACTCTAAACTAATCATCTTAGCTCCTACCAATATTCTAGGCCTGTTAAAGTTGTTACGAAGTAGGCCCATAGGCCCATAGGCCCATAGGTCCATGGGACCCGCTAGATATTGCTGATGCTAGCTAGAGCCAGCGACATCTAGTGCTGGCTCCCTTTTCTCTTCCTTCTTTAATTAGTTACAGATTTGTTTCCTTTTATTCTATTATTGTAATCTTCTCTTATTGTCTCTTCTTAGAATACAAACTTTCCTTGTATTCTATTTATTTCTTTCTCTATAAATACAAGGTAGAGAGGAGAGGTATCTAACGATTTTGGCTGCAGTACATTGCTGTGTCGAAATCCATCTCCTTCTCTCTTTCTCTCCTCCTCAATCTTCTTTTCTTTTAATTTTTGATTTGTATACTTGCTGATTGTTTCTTTGAGGAATTGTTACAAAAGTGGCTTATGGCAATGAAGACCCATAATGCAATTATGCAGCAGTAGATCAAGAGAAAACCAGGCCATCGGTCGGGTCTGAACTGGACCAGATTAAAACAAAATTGAACCTAGAAACTGATCCAATTGACTAGACCACTCTAGTGTCCAGATTCAATGAATCTGGCCAGTTTCAAAACCTAGTGTCCTGACTATATCAGGAACCCTGTCACTCCAAATCTTGGGCTAGTTTGGAGTCCTTTATTTCTTTATTTATTTGTTACCTAAAGTGTCTTACTTGGGCTGGATTTGGTCTCTCTAAGTCCAGCCCTGTCTTAAGTTGTTTCCTTTATTTTAATAAGAGTTTTAGTAGCATTAGAACACCTCCAAGACAAGCCAATGACAGGAGGATTTTTCCTTTCTGTTTGGGTTTGTTTCTTTAATATTTTATATTATTTGAGTCAGCATAGGTCTCTCCATTAAAGCCTACAAATTGGACAGTTTTAAACAGTTTAAGATTTTTGTTTCTTTGCCTTTTCTGGTCATTTTACATACTTCATTTTATATAAGTATGTAAGGACCTATTCCCCCACAAATAATTATGAGAAATAAAGAAGAAGCTTTGCTTTGTTTTGGTATGTGGATTTCAGGCAAGCTCTGTGGTGTCAGAGTGTTTTTGCATCTGTTGTAACAGGTGTGGCACATCTGTGGATTGACTGGATTCAGCAGGTAAATCAAGTGGATTTTTTTTTTATTCTATCCTCTTCTTATCTCCTTATTCTATCCCTCTCTTATCTCCTATCTTTCCCTCTATCTTCTCATTGGTTACAGGTCTGTTCACCTTATTTTCTGCCCCATACTTGTTTATAGATTTCTTTATTCTGTTTTGCTCTACTGAAAATCGATTATGTTAGACAGGTACTGCTCTCTTTTCATAGTTCTATATCTTGGCAAGATCTCGGAAATCTCGACCTCACTGAGACCTCGGAAATCTTGGAAATTTTCATCTTTTACATGTTCAAAAAAGCAGTGTCTCAACGAGATCTCGAAGAGATCTCAAAATTCGAGATCTCAAAAATCACGGAAATCTCAAAGTTTCGACCTCACTGAGACGAGGTCAAGGTCCAAGATTTAGAACCTTGTCTCTTTTAACTCCAGTTTTCCCATTCTGATTTATTATATCTGATTCTAGTTTCAGTACAGTTTTCAAAACCTAAATTTCTAGTCAATTTTCCAGTTTCCTACTTGAGTTCAAACTCTTCAAAACATCAATTTTCTGGTTCTGATTTTGCTTTCAGTTTACTACTTAATCAAGCAATACTATCCTTATTTGAATTCTGTTCTGGAATCCTCGAACCTGCTTTCGATTTCTTTATTTCTCTGGGCTTTCAAGAATCTTCATCCCAGAAGGATTCGTTCATGACTTTAAATCTGGTCATCAGTTTTTAATGATCTTTTGCAGAACCGTTCTAATGCCTGGTTAGATCATTCAACCAGAATTTCTTCAATGTCAGAAGTTTGATTGAGCTATTAAGTTTTATCATTTCTGGTTTACTGTTCCTATCCGACGTTTCTGGATTTCTATAGGATTTCTAAATTCTAATTCCTTCGGTGTATAGAATCCCCATTAACTCATTGGACCAAAATCCCAACACATATGTAACACAACACAAGGCTTATTTCCACAAAAAAAAAATAAAAAATAAAAAATAAGACTACTTTGATTTATCTGCATCAATTGCCCCCTTGTTGAAAAAAACTCAACCTTGAGTTTTGAAGTGATGTAAAACCAGCAGCCAACAATCAACTTTCAATCTGAAATAAAATTCTGACTTCTCTCAACAATAAGGATGAAATCAGCAATCCTTAGAACCTTTACATCAAAGCATGGTTCTAAATTTTGGCCGGAATTTCAAATTTCGGCCAAAATGTTTCTGAAAATCAAGGGTCTGAAACGAAACTAGGTATTGAAATTGATAATTACAAAATTTCGGACCAAGATTTTGGTTTTGACAAGATTTCGGTTGAAATCACTGTTTCGACCCAAACCATGGTATAAAATATCCTTGCTTTCGGTCGAAATTAGTATGTTTCGCCTACTTCGGTAGGTTTTTTGATAAATCTCCTTTTTTCTTCAAAAAAACTTGCATTCTTTAGGCCTTTCTCAATCATGACTTCATCTCAAAACATGTCTCCTTCATATGTTGGTTCAACAACAACGTTGTCTTCCATTGCAAAATTTTTTACGTGCTGATCTCTTCCTTAAAATCTTCAAGGATTGCCACATCCTTGTGGTTGCATGCCTCCCTGATTTCATTATCTTTTTCTCTTCAACTATAGGCTATAGCTCTTGAAGTGAAAGAAATTCTTACCCCTTGCAAAAACTTGATTTTCAACTTGAATTATTGATTCTTCTACGATGTGTGTCTCCTTGTCACATTCACAATCGACATCAAATTACAACAACAACAACGAAGCCTTATCCCAACTAAATGAGGTCGGCTACATGGATTCTTATCTGTCAATCAACTTTGTTCGATGTCATACTTGAAGCAAGGCTTAAGCTATACATGTCATTCTTCACCACCTCCCCTAAAGTCATCTTAGGTCTGCTCCTAGCTCTTTTAGATCCTTTAATCTGAATCAAATCACTCCTCCTACGGGAGCATTTAACGGCCTCCATTGAACATGGCCATACCATCTCAAACGACTTTCTCATAATTTATCATGTATTGGTGCTACTCCAAAATCAGCTCTAACACAATAATTCCTTACCTTATCCTTCCTAGTTTTGCCATACATCCATCTTAACATCCTCATCTCAGCTACACTAAGTTTATCTTATGATACTTCTTAACTGCCCAACATTTTGCACCATACATCATAGCCGGTCGAATCACTGTCCTATAGAATTTTATATTCCTTTGCTAACACATGCGCATCCTCTTCAATGATTCCTTCTTTTCTTCCTTTGATGGTGCAAGGTTGATCTTAGTTCTTGCTTTGAGATTGTTATTTTTAGATCTCCGATACTCCAAAAGCTTGAGAACTGAACTTTATAGATGGTTTTTATTTTTTATTTTTTTAAACTCTTTAGCTCTGAAGGCTTTGTGGTAGTAATCTTGTCGAAGAGAGAGAGCTTCCTCTAGATATTTTTTTGGTAGGTATGTACTCTTCAATTCTTGTTTCATCTCTTCCCAAGTCCTAAGCTCATATCTTCTAACTCTAAGCCCCACTTTATGGACCCCCACCATTCTTTAGCACAGCCAGTTAATCTCATACAAAAAAAATCCAAGCTTCATCTCCTCTCTCTCTCTCTCTCTCTCTCTCTCTCTCAAGTCATACCAGTTAAAATATTCCCCTAGAGAAGCTAACCAATCAAGGAATAGACGTGGGCCCATCTGTCCAGCAAACTTAGAAACTTAAACTTCTGGCTTTACCTTCTTTGTAATATTATCAATCTTCCTAGAATTTATTTATTTATTTATTATTTTTCTTTTTGGGGGAGGGGGGGGAGGGGTGTGGGCAGTGGGGTGGGGTGAATGAGTAGGCGTTGTTTACAAATGTACTACCTCTTTACTGCTTCAGAAAAAGGTTCTTTTAATAGTAATATCACCCTTGTTTACCATGACTCTAACACCAGATAATGAAGACTAATCCTAAACCAGGAAAATCCAGTGGGAGATTAGCTCAAACAGGATCACAGGTTATAGGATTAAGAATCAGAAACAGAAATTATCAGTGGTTAAGGTTAAAAAGATAAGATTAGGCTCGAACTTCAGTTAATTGGTCTGTCCTTTTTACATATCAGACCTGCAAAATTATATCAAAATCTTATGTCTGGATTGTGAGATCTAGAACCATCCTTTTGCATCTAGGAAAACTTGAAAGCAAGAGTAGAACTGAAATTTTGCTTAGGGTATTCAGAGATTTGAAACAGAATTTCACTGACAATGCCATCTTCATGAGATTGAAACAAATAGAAGAATGTAATATGGGTTACAAAGATATAATATTTCCTTCTGCAACATAACCATGCCTCCATTCATCATCGGAGTACAGAAGAGGCCACCCTGCCTGCTTTTGTAGCAGACATGTTACATGTGCAGAGAACTTGGAATCAAACATCAAATTGACCTCTAAGAGAAATCTCATACAAGAATATGTAGCATTTTCAGGTTAGTTTAGTCAGGAGAAGAGAAAAAAAGGAACAATGCTCCACTATAGGCCACACACATCCACACACAAATAGCCAAAGGGATGGAGAAGGCACACACAATTTTTGTGTTAAGTGTGAAACAGTCTGGAAAGAAGCATTCCTTTAGAAACACATCTTCCCACCCACAACCCCCCCCCCCCCCCAAAAAAAAAAAAGAGTGGGAGAAAAGGAAACAAATACAAAAGAAGGAATAGGAAATCACCTGTGTTTAAGAGTGTACCATCCAAATCGAAGATGACACATGAGATTAATTTCCTCAAAGGCTTGGTGGTTGCCATGCTATGAGTTAAGGAACTCAAATAGAAACTACATTTCCATTTGCAAGATACATCTGATAAAGAAATATGGCAAACAATAGTTAATAAAGGGCCTTTACTTGAAATGCTGAATCAAGTATAAAATAAAACCCATTTAGATCCAATAGTCATTGTCTATTAATACTTTATATCACCTGCATGATATTATGTCAAGTACTTGACAACATCATATGAATATATTAACAAAATTCATATCACATGGATTGATTTTTACAAATCAATATTGCTCATAATGGGCACACTTGTATAGTAGATACATCATGAAATATTTATATCAGAAAACTAATAACCAACAAAACCTTATCTTTTGACCTGGCTACACCAAACTCTAATGCTATTCACCCATCAAACTCTAATGCCGTTCTACTTATCTAGGGCCATATCTTGTTATCAACAATATAAAACCAAATGTGATAATATAAACCATATTATACTGTTGTATGATTATATGATGAAATATTATAATATCAAAACTAGGAAGGATGTTGAGATGGATGTGTGGCAAAACTAAGAAGGATAAGCTAATGAATGATCGTATTAGAGCTGATTTGGGAGTAATGCCGATACATGATAAACTACAAGAAAGTATTTTCAGATGGTATGGCCATGTTCAACGGAGGCCGTTAGATGCTCCACTACAGAGGATTAATTTGATTCAGATTGAAGGATCTAAAATAGCTAGGTGCAGGACTAAGATGGCTCTAGGGGAGGTGGTGAGGAAAGACATACATAGCTTAGACTTTGTTTCAAGTATGACATCAAACAGAGCTGATTGGAGGACAAAAATCTAGGTAGCCGACCCCATTTAGTTGGGATAAGGCTTTGTGTTGTTGTTATTTGAAATATTACAACATCAGATGATATAAACAAAAAGAACCTATGGTAGCACAAAAGTCAGAAAAAACTATCAAAGTTCAAAAGTTTAGCCATGTATTATGCTCCAACCTTAGGCCACTTTGGGTAACTGTCTACTTCTCACCGTTCTGGATTTCTGAGGGGCAGCAGTGCAGTTAATTGAATCATGATTTCTAATTTTCTTAGTCAAACTCTTGACTCTTTCTTTGTCCTGTTGTCACTGTACATGATTCTCAGGTTTGTTATTGTAATTCAATTCCTCTTTGTTATTTGTTGCTTTTCAAACTGGGTTACTTGGCCATTCTAATACCCTATCTGCTTGGCTATCCACAATCACCCCAAGATATTTCCGATATATCTAATGGTGAACTAGAAAAGAATACTCAGGAATGCATTAAACAAGGGCAGGGCCAGTGTTCCAAATGTGATGCAAACCTAAAACAACTGTAACCAAAGAAGAACTAAACAAATATAAAAATCTTCTGCAAGTACAAGAAGGTGGTTGGCCACCAATCGTACTAATCATGCAATCAATCACTCTTAAGCATTTGGATTTATAATCTTGACAGATACAAGTTTTAGGTGATATGCTAGCAAAGGGCAACATAATTGATAGGGCAGGTACCCAGGTGAGTTCAGTAGTATGGTGGCTCCCTAGATGACACATACATGGAGTCATGGATGAGATATTTCTCCATGTCACACATTCCACTTTCTAAAATTTCAATGTTATGGACGATAAGCTTCACCCCCACCAAAAAAAAAAGTGATAACGAGGGTTATTTGTGCTTTAGTTGATATTTCTTACTGCTGTTGGGTTCAGATTAAATGTTTGGGTTTTATTTATAAGCAGATAGTATAGATTCATCCGGAGCTTTTAAGGCCAATGATGTAAACATAATCGAAGGTTTCAACACCTAGGTCTACTTGATTGCTTTGTCGTATATGGAGATCAAGAAGGCTCAACACACAGAAAGAACACCAAATCAGAGCACAGAGGCACTTGATTTAAATAGAATTAATCAAATTTTAGTGCCGACAATGGCCCAGAAACCACCAACGATGAGAAAGTAGATGTTTTGAAGCTCAGTAGTAATGGTTTTTTTGAAAAGTTCTACAAAGAAAATCACAAAATGTAGTCAATCCAGTGATGATCCCCAAACATTATAGATAAACAGTAGTTCAACTAAGGAAACCTACAATAAAGGAGGTTAATAAAGATTGGCATTGAAGAGTTAAGAAAGTTTATCCATTAGCCTCAGTGGAGGCTGTGAATGATTTATATAATAAGCTGTGACCAAATTTTCTACATTCTACGCAACGATTACCCAATTACTGGTACAGTAGAATTATGCAAAGACTTGACGAATTGTTAGTTGGATTTAGCCAGAATAAAGCCACTCAATTACCGGCTCGATATTATCTAAGAGATAAGAAGAAACGAAATTAAATAAGAAAAAATAAAAAAAATAATCAGTCATCACCAGCGACAATCCGAACAAAAACTGTAAATCATTATCTTGAATTCCATTATAGAACATATTATTTTCCAAGAAAGAAAGAAACACAAACTCATCTTGATTGTGACAAGTTGAATACCAAACAGGAATTAGAAAAAACAACCAGAACAATAAAACGAAACATGAGCAGGCGGAGCTCTGGCATTTGAAACAGAGAATAGATGAACTCCAAAATTAAAATATCAAACCAATACGGAAGAAGGAACAGCAGTAAAATACATACCAGCGATGAAGTTGAAGAATAAGGAGGAGATTCAAAAAGAACCAAGAATCAGTAAGGCTGAGTCAATAAGCACTGAACATGCAGGTCTCCCGGTGGATACTTCAAGAACCAAGATTCAGTAAGGATTTTTTTTTTTTTTTTTTTTTTAATATTATTATTATTATTATTTTGATAAAACAGTAAGGCTGATTCAATAAGCATCGAACATGCAGGTCTCCTGGTGGAAGTGGGACCCAATGAACAGGTGAAAGTTCCATTAGAATGTCTGTGGGGTGGGGACCACAACGTCAGCTTAGGTGGCAAACCTGACGCCAATAGATTCCATTCATTGGGAATATCTTTCTTACCATTTTTATCCCCAACTTATTCCACAAAACAAAGCAGAAAAAAAAAAAAAAAAAAAGGGATTTAAATAACTACAGGAAAATGGGAATATCCTTCTTGCCATTTTTAAGAAAACTAAAATGGCATTTCTTTTACCGTCTGTTGATACCA
Organism: Protea cynaroides; assembly: GCA_028583415.1. NCBI lineage: Eukaryota > Viridiplantae > Streptophyta > Magnoliopsida > Proteales > Proteaceae > Protea > Protea cynaroides. The sequence continues at coordinate 17,567,857 of CM053265.1, forward strand.
ATACAGAAAATTTAAAAAAAAAAAAATTTGACATTTAAATAACTAATTCCACCATATGAAAAGTTAAATGATAAATCCAATCATTAAATACCTAATAGATGACTTACAAAGATAACATGTCAAATTTTAGATCCAAATTCAGCAATTTATCCCCAAGTATTGTTTCTCTTCTATCTACCCCTATTGATATTCCTCTCATTATTGGATTTTATTTTTTATTTTTCAATTCTTTATTTTGCCACATCACAAACTTGTGATTGGGTGGTCCACATACTATCTCACCCCTTATCACCTATTTAACTTAACAGGATTAAAGTCCTGGGCACTTTTTTTTTTATTTTTTTTGCTAAAGGTCAGTTTTTTTTTTTTTTTTTTTTGAAAAAAAAAATAATACAAAAAATAATTACAAACAAACCCTACTAGACTAGAACCCCACCATTAGCGTAGCCATCAAAAATTGACCGGATGAGGGAAACCACGTAACTAACAAAACTATCTAAAACCAATGGAAAATCGTGAGATTCCCAACAGAAACTGACCACTAACAAAACTATCTAAAACCAATGGAAAATTTAGAGATTTCCAATGATGATTTGTCCATTGATTTTGTTGAGGAGGAGAATTTAGGAAGAGAAGGAAGAACTATCAAATTAAATCCTATATGAAAAGAAGTAATGACTGAAAAGATGGAGAGAAGACAAGAAACAGAAAGAGAGAGATGCATAGAAGAAAAGAAGAGAGAAGACATTACTTGAGAAATGCCAAAGGGGAAATGCCGGAGAAATGTCAGTCGCCGATTAATGAAAAACACGAAGAAGAAGATGAAAACGATGTCAGTTGCGGATTGGTTTTTATGTAAAGGTTCTAGGGGTATTTTGATAATTGTATCATTCTCCTTTCAGAAGGTCAAAAATATCTTTTCCTTCCATTTTGTTTGTAAATGCAAGTATCATTGTCCAAACTTAGGGTGCTAGTCAAATAGGTAGGTCTATGATGTCTCTGATGTCTGTGTATACAATCATAGGTTAACGATGGCACGAGTAATTTACTCATATAAATTTTACAATTTATAAATGTTATTACTAAATATGATAAGAAATTTATGATATTATTATAATTTTTTTTAAATTTACAAATTTCATTTCTCGTCCTTCAGTTTTTCTTGTAATCAAACTGACCCAAAGTTCCTACCAAAAAAAAAAAAAAAAAAAACCGACCCTAAGTGAAACTAATTTTCTCTTTCCTTATTTTGAACTTTTTATTTTTTTATTTGGAGTAGAAAGAACTTTTCTATCTATTATTAAATCAATAACCTCACCGGCCTAGGCAAATGCTCTCCAATAGCTTTGATTTTGGGGAGTATCATTGCTTATTACACGTCACCTGATTGGATTGAAATCCTCTCCATCCTCGGTATCAGATGGAGAGGGGGTGGCCCCCTTAGATGCGCGACATGTGGGGGTCAGACAAATCCGAGCCCTTCATCCGAGTGGGTGCATAAGCCGACAGGGGGTGTCGGCTCACCTTATTGGCTAGGATGGAAGGCTCGGATTTGTCTGACCCCCACGTATCGCGCATCTAAGGGGGCCGCTCCCTCTCCATCCGATACCAAGGATGGAGACGATTTGGATCCCACCTGACTGGGTGGTGTACTGATTACGTTAACATAAACTATTGCTAAAATTGAAATAAAAAACCATTTACTCAAACCGATTAAAAACCATTAAATCAAAACCAATTAATAATTACTTTAGGTTTCCAAAATAGAACCATATATTTAATTTGTTCAGGTTTGGTCTCACCTATATATCACACATTGAACCATGTCGAAACCGAATGGATTAATCGGAATCGAACCATATAAAAACCTCAGCATAGTCTATGAGAAAAGTGGAAGAATATGTGTGCGAGGATGCATACCACGTGTAGTGTGTACATCATTCTCCCTCCTTTCTAATATACAACTATGGTTTTAGGTATCTGAATTAAATCGATCCATCCACCCATATCGGTATCAACGATGATTGGTACGGTATCGGATGGCCAGCATTTTAAGCCAACAAATGGACAAAAATATATGACATCTCACCGATCAGCGCCAGGTAGGCACATGGTTCATGACCACAAAGCCGATCCTGTGCTCCATGCCAATTCAATTATTCACCCCTCGAGTATTGCAAAACTTACGCGGAGTAAGGTGATTCTTGTCCGTTTATTGACCAGGTGAGCCTGATCTGGAGTCTTGGACTGTGAATGAGATCTTGATTCAATCCCCGATCCAATCTCCGAGTCCATGCTCTTGTACCATGGATAGGTAGGTAACCACCAATCCACAATCATTAAATTTGGATCCCAACTCATCCTCTCATGTATTTTCCATAGGATCTTATGAACTCATCATACCATCAAGGATATAAGGGAGGGGGATCCCCTCGACAGGTTGATCGATTCAGATCGGCCAATCCTATATAATCTCCGAGTCCATGCTAATGTTCGATTCACTCGGCTCCTCTTGTTCAAATGCTCCAACCCTTCATCAGACAGACTGGAATGAAATGATCGACACACATGTCATTGCAGTCCAACCGGTCTAATAGAAAATTGAACAACAAAAGATGATCCCCCCTCTCAATGTTAGCCAGGTCCTCGTGGTTTTTTTTTTTTTTTTTGGAAAGAAATGAGTGTAAACCCCCCCCCCCCCCCAAAAAAAAAAAAAAAAAAAAAAAAAAACTTGCATTACATCCCATACCATCCCATGAGCTTCGCGTGACCTAAGAAACCATTCCCACGTCCTCTCCTCTGTGTCCACTGAAACGTGAGATTCGTAGTTATTCTTTTTTGGAATCCTTTCTAATTATTTTTTGTTTTTTCTCTCTCCTCGATCTCTTGATGACATGATTTCAAAATGGATATAAATAGCAACATACCTTGGAGCGAGTTCATCATGGGTTTTTCATTTCTCCAATACAGAGAGAAAAATCAGTGGAAAGGAAATGAAAAACCCATATTCTTCATTTCCACAGTGGCAGGTCCTCAGCCTTGAAGACCCTAGCATTACTACCTATAAGACCTGCACGCCACGAACTCGGTCTAACCTTACGTTCTCGTGTCATGATAAGTATTCTCATCATAATAGGCTCCAACGGACTAACCATATGAAGAAACCATAAAGCCAAGTGAGCAAACCAGTCAAAACAGTCAAACCAATAAATTTGGTTTATGTGGTCGCACTGTGTGGTCGACTGTATTTGACTAGGCTAAAACCGCACAAGGTGTGGTCGCCTATTTTGGAATTGTGTGGTCGATGGATTTTGCGACCACACCATCGATCGTACGTTGCTAGATCAGACTCCGTGATTTGGAAACTTTCCAAATCAAAGGAGATTTCTTACCTAATTGAAAGATAACTCTATATGAAGGTTTTTCTTCTATATAAAGGACGTCCCTCTACTCTATTTTACTCTTTTGAATCAATCTCACACCCCTAAACCTAAGAGAGAAAGAGAGAAGAAAAGAAGGAGAAGGAGATTTGGAGAAGAAAGCTGAGAAAAAGGTTTTGCAGAGAAAGTTTAGTTCTCTATAGCAAGCTAAAGGTATGGAACTTGTCTTTATAGATGTAGATCGCATAGAATGTGGCTCTATTGAAGATGTTAAACGGATATGGGATTATTGATCATGTGATTATCTAGGTAAATCTCTAGGAATAACCATGAAAGTAGGATTGGTACTAGTTGTTGTAAGAAACCATAAATTAATGGCCATAGAATGATCATAGGGTGAACCCTGTTGAGCCGAGAGTAAGAAGTCGGACTGGAAGTAGAAATCGTGTGGTCGCAGCACTGGTAGACCATAGAGTGACCAATGAGTCGACCACAGCTATTCGAGAAGTTTCCTAGAAATCGTGTGGTCGCATCGTGTGGTCGCATGTAGCATGTGTTTGTGTTAACCGCACAACGTGTGGTTGCATACTGTGGTCGCATGTAGCAAGACCACAGGATCGATCATACAATTTTAGAATGCATATTTTGAGACCAGACAAGGTTTTCGACTACTGTAACTGGAAGAAATTAACTTTAATTTAAATACATGAATTGTTTAGGTTTTCCAACTAGTTCAAAGTGATTTTCAAGGCTTGAAAGGAGATCAAACATCGTACACAGGTGAGGGAACAAGACCTAAACTAATTGGATAATAACAATCTATGTTTCTTTTATTATGTCCAATGCCATGAATGATTCTATGCTTGTATGCTTGTGTTAGGGGAGAAAAATATCACCCAATGAAAATCTTACACGTGTCAAGCTTCAACTTCGGAGTCGACCGCTCGGAGTATCTTGCGCTCGGCTTATGAGGCATTCGGTATCTTACGCCCGGCCTCTCATGCGTCCGGCATGTCGCACTCGTCCTATGTCGTCCAGTTATCGTCATCTATGGTAGCACTCGGCCTTGTCTGGTCGGAGTCATGATAATGCGCACTCGGCCTTGTCTGGTCGGAGTCTTGATAAAGCGCTCTTGGCCTTGTCTGGTCGGAGTCTTGATAAAGCGCACTCGGCCTTGTCTGGTCGGAGTCATGATAAAGCGCACTCGGCCTTGTCTGGTCGGAGTCATTATAAAGCGCGCTCGGCCTTGTCTGGTCGGAGTCATGATTCTATCCGGATATGTCTCCTGGGCGGAGGTCAACGTTCTAATACCATTATGCTACGTCCGAGGAGTCCTTCTCCCAGTATGATACGACGCCGACTATTACAGTCTGTGACCACTCATATACTGACATGTGTTACTCCCAGAGCTGACCGACCTAGCTTCCTTGGCTACGGTCTCCCACTCCTACTCGGAGTCTAATACATGGGTGTCCCACAGAGCGACACGTGGAAATCCTATTGGCAGTCCACTTCCCTATCTCCTGGTACCTCCATGCTTCTTCACAATCTATAAGTAGAGGTCATCCCTCAAGGTAAACCCTAAGTTACAAGCTATTATTATTCATCCCTCTCACACGATCAAACTCTCTCATCGTCCCACTCTCTAAACTGGAGATAGCTTTCTGCTATCTCTTGACTGTTTACATTGGGAATCTGACTTAGGCATCGGAGCGTACCCCGGGCCCAAACGCCCAACTCCTTTGTCTCTTCTCTGTTGTTGCAGGTAACTCAGAGCGCGGACCGACGGGCGATTTCCAACCGTAACAGCTTGTAATGTGCATCTCACATGTTATTCAATTCTATTTATTTATAATATGATTATGATGCTAGGGATATGCATGTGGTTGTTTGTATGGTTAATGTGTTGGATGTCAGTAGAGCATTAAGAGGAGGATGTGGTACTGTGGTTCATCCTGACCACCAGACTCTAGCTCTATCTCTACTTAGTCCTACTTACTGACATCATCGTATCGCCGTTACCTTAGCGGAACTAATACATCGCAGGGCATTAGGGGAGGTGGTCTCAGACCGTGTGGTCTTTGACTCTATCGAGGGGCCTTAGCTTTATTTCTATGGACGTATTGAGGGATACTGGGGTAAGACCTTGGATACATTTGGATGGCATTAGGATTGGTTAATAGCGAGCCCAGTTTGTAAGCCCTTGCCAGTAGGGGCATACGTACTGGTATGGGTAGGGCATCAAGGAAAGTATTGGCAGTGTGTGATCTGGACACTTTAGCTCTATCTCTATTCCATAGTGGGTGTATGTGGGATGGCAATGGTGTTTGATCCATTAGACGGATTCAAACACTAGTGTATAAAGGTGCGGTGGCTGCTAATCCTTTCTATAACATAATTGCAAACTTAAAACCATACCAAAGATATGAATTGAATGCATGCATATGTTTACGCATTGTTTTTTTTACTCACTGAGTTCATATTGGAGAGCTGACCCTCGCGCGTGCAATTCTTTTTAGTTTTTGATATTTTAGGCGTTATTGTCGAAGATTATATGAATGCGTCAACATATGGACACATGACGGCTATGGATGTGCAAGCTATGGAGGATGAACAAGACTCGTCAAGCGAGTGTTTCAACTATGTCTATGCTTAGTAGTTAACTTTCGTATTTTGATACTTGTAATAGATATTAATTATGTTTTGGTTACTTGGAGATAACTGGATTATTTAATTATTTATCATGTTAGATACCGTCTTCAGATACTACATGGCCCAAGAAAGTCACTTCCTTCAGCCAAAACTCGTATTTCTTGAACTTAGCATAAAGCTTCTCCTGTCTCAGCCGTTGTAGGACTGGCCTCAAATGTGTTGTATGAGCCTCCATGTCCTTTGAGTAGACCAATATGTCATCGATGAATACGATGACCGAAGTGTCCAACATATCATGAAACACTCGGTTCATTAGTTCCATGAATGACGCTGGGGCGTTGGTCAATCCGAATGACATTAGTAGAAACTCATAATGCCCATACTTCGTCCTGAAAGCAGTCTTCGAAATATCTCCGGCCTTGATCTTCAGTTGGTGATACCTCGATCGGAGATCAATCTTCGAGAAAACCTTTGCACCCTGCAATTGATCGAACAGATCGTCAATTCTAGGCAAAGGATATCGATTCTTGATCGTCAAATTGTTCAGTTCACGGTAGTCAATGCATAGCCGTACACTTTCGTCATTCTTCTTGACAAATAGTACATGTGCTACCAAAGGTGATATGCTGGGTCGTATGAAACCCTTATCCAACAATTCTTGTAACTGGGTCTTCAACTCCTTTAACTTCGTAGGGGCCATCCTGTATGGTGCTTTAGACACCGGCGCCGAACCTGGCATAAGGTCTATCACAAATTCTGTAGCCCTGTCTGGTGGTAAATCTGGGAGATCCTCTGGAAATACATCTGGAAACTCTCGTACCACCTCTAGATCTTCCATCTTTGGCACCTCAGCAGTGACGTTGACTACAGATACTAGATACCCCACTCCCCCTTTCTCTAAGCATCGCTTAGCTTTTAGGGCGGAAAGGATCAGCTTCCGCTTCCTAGGTAACTTGGTCCCAGTGAAGCTATACTCCTTTCCCTTTTTGTGTGTAAGTACAAGCTTCCTTTCACCACTTAATAGAATATCCGAATGATGGCCTAGCCAATCCATTCCCAAGATGACATCAAAGTCTGCCATCTCGGGTAATACCAAACTTGCTTCTATGTCTCGGCCCTCAATACAAACTGTACACGGCCCAAAATATTCAGTCAAAGCCACTTCGACTCCTAACGGAGAGCGAACTATCAAGCTTGGGTTCAAGTGCTTGATCGGTAACTCCATTCGCTTCCCAAAAGAAATAGAAACAAAGGAGTGCGTGGCCCTAGAGTCAAATAGTACTCTGGCAGGTATACCAGCTACATTTATAATTCCTGAAATTTTTATTATCCCTTAGTTCTACATGCTCACACACATAATGAAATAGTAAGCTAAATAGTAAGGGATAGAGTCATACCAGTGACCACATCAGGTGATGCGGCAGCCTCTTCGCTAGTGACCGCAAATACTTTTCCTTGCTGGGGAGGTTGCTTCCTAGGTAGAGTGCAGGTCCTTGCAATATGACCCACTTGCTGACAGTTGAAACATTTAATGTTCGGGTTGTGTCCAGCGAACTGGGGCATAGGTGGCGCCTTATTGTTCCTTACAGGCACTGTAGCAGTCTGAGCCCTGTATGGGCGGAAAGGTCTATTGTTACCGCCACCCGAACTCTCAATAGCGGGTTTCTTCACTCCCTTGTTCTGTGCAAAGAAGCTGTCCCTCTGATTGGATTCTATCACTCTCGCAACCTGTACAGCCTCATTATAAATTTTCTTGTCCAAACCCAATATATGCTCTCTGATGCCTCCACGCAGTCCCATGGTGAACCTACGTGTCTTGGTCTCTTCCTCTTGCATACTTGCCGGTGTGAAGAAAAATAACTCCTCGTACCTCTGCTGGTAAGCATCCACAGTCGACTGAGACTGCTGTAGATTAAGGAACTCCATCTCCATCTGATCTCTAAAACTCTTCGGAAAATATTTATCGAAGAAGGCAACCTTGAACACTTCCCAATCCACCTATGTATGCTTTGTCTCCAGATATGCCCGTGTCGAATTCCACAAAGCATTCGCATCTTCCTTCAGCATATGAGTGGCAAACAGGACCTTTTCATCCTCTGTACAAGTCATCAGTCAAAAATTCTTCTCCATTTCTACAACCCACTGTGCTGGCCACAATGGTTTCCCCCTCTTACCTGTGAATGAAGAAGGCTTCAACTTTAGGAATCTATCCACCGCCCGACTCAAATCGTGTTGTCCCTGTGTATTCATTCCGTACCATGGTGGTGGATACGGATAGGCTCCCTGATAAGCAGAAGACGACGGGAACTGGTGCGGTGGTGGTACATTCTGGGCTTGGCCCATCGGCCCTAGACTACCATGCATTAGCTGTGTAGTATATTCCCTCCAGACTCAGGCGTACCTTCAATGGGAACAGGACCCGGTGGGTTGAACATCTTCAACATCTCGCTCAGGAATGCTTTATGCTGAGCTTGCATCTGATAGACCAGATTTGTAACAATTGTCTCAGAATTCCTGTGAGGGGGGCCAGGAAACTTTGTTGGTACCCTTGGGACCTGTTCTTCCTCAACTTCTGGGCTTGGCTCTCTAACATAGCCTGGTTCAACCTGTTCTTCTTCCTCGAGGCGCATCCTAGTCTGGTGACGCTTTCGACCCCTACGACCGTTTCCGCCTACCATCTCAGACTATTCTGTTTGGATTTGAGAAGAAGACATAACACATGAGAATGAGAACAATAGTAGTGGTGTTAGTCTTGAACAATATAAGGCGAAACAGTCGGAAGGTAAAAATTTCAATTTACAAATTTTTATAAAAATTTTCTGGCTTTTCTGGTGCTGATCGGTCGCAACATACCGGTCAACACTCTGTAGAAAGACAGGGAAACCAAGTTATCACACCCCAATTCTGAACCAATCAGAATGGTGTGAGTGAACCGTCATTGAACCAACGGTTCACACCAGGATCTCGAACAGACCGTGTCCCCTCATACAAACCCATTGGACGTAACCACAATCAGAATATAAATAATACAGCGGAAGTCTTTAAATAAATGAACTGAGAATCAATTGATAAATTAAATAGAATATCCAATTATTCAAATCCAAACATAAAATATCATATCCTTACATCCACTTAATCCAACTGAAAATAACTGGAACAAATAAATAAAAATCCAATCAAAGGTACACGCAGAAATGGCACTCGCATGAAGCGTCATGCTTGTCCTCTCCTGCCTGTACACCCAGAGCAGCAACATCACTATACGCCGGAGCGTTCATGTAGTCATCCACCGTGTAACCTGCATCAACATCTAAAAACAATGTATATACAAAGGATGAGCTCACAACTTAGCTCAGTAAGACAATCAGACAGTTTTACAATATTATGCATGTGTAACAATCATTTTATGCTGTGGTCTGGTTTAAGTTTGCAATGTGCTATAGAAAGGTTTGGTGGCGCCCGCACCTCTATACACGAGTGTGTGACACCTCATGGATCACACCCCCATTGGCCCACATCCACCCATCATGGAATAGAGATAGAACTAAGATATCCTCGTACCTCCCCTGATGCTCTACCCATACCAGTACTTAAGCCCCTACTGGCCAGGGCTTGCAAACTGGGCTCGCAACTAACCAATCCTATATGTCATCAATGTATGCTCTATCCCAGCACAGCCGTCTACGGCATAGAGATAGAGCTAAGACATCACTGTACCTCCCCTGATATCCTATCCACAACTAACCCACTAGGATAGAACAATACACAGGTAGACTCTATCCCAACATAACTCCCTACGGCATAGAGATAGAGCTAAAGCATCGTGGACAAGCCAACGTCGACCTCGGAGACCACAGTGCCACATCACCATGGCCAGGCCAGCATCAACATCGGAGACCATCGTACCACGACCTCCCCCTGATGCCCCACCCGTACCAAGCATGTTAAGATAGAATACTACAAAAGGTGCCAGTTTGAGGAATGATCCCAGGCTCCATGCCCCACTCCACACACCAACGAAAATAATCACATGCCTAACAATCACATCCTATCATGCATGAACAATAATAATAACGGAAGGTAAAGGATGACATGTGAATATGCACAAACATCACATCATATATATTCAGGTGATTAACAAAGATTTACTGTCCATTAATTATTAGGTTTAGGTCAGATTCCCTTATCTGACGCTCGTTTGTTAGCTGGCTCCACGTCGTAAGATCCAAACGAAAAGTCACAAACTCCTACAATATTATTAGGGTTACATTAGAATATTTTTCTTAGGGTTTCATGTTGGTCGGAAACCAACAAGGTTACAAAATACCCTCACAGAGCTGACCGGTGACATGTACTGGTTGCAGCTCTGTGGAGAAGACTGGCGATCGGTATGGTCAGCCAGTCCCCATAGACCAGCCCCCCGAAAGGTACCGGTGGCAACATACTGGTCACACAGGGTGCAACCGGTATAGTCGACCGGTATGCTCCGGAAGACCATACTTTGGGTTTTTCGACTACCGTTGATCAATCTCTATGGATTTCCAGGGTTTCTCCTGTCCATTCTAAGTCTGAGCTTTGAGTTAGAGTTATCCCCAACTCATTCAAGTTTAGTTTCGATGAATATCATCTCGGAACTTGAATCTAGGGTTTGACGGCAAACTTAGGGTTTTAGATCAATACCTACTTTGCATGGTATTGATCCACCTCTATAACTATCCTAGAGTCATAGGGTAAGAAGAGTGGTTAAACACTTACCGTCAACTGGCATAAAGTGAGCGTTGTCGAACGGCAATGGCGGCACCTTCTTCTTCTTCCTAGCTTCCTCTCCTTTCCAACCTCCTTCTTTTCTCTAGGGTTTGTGAGAGACAATGGACAGGATTTGAGGAGGTTTAAGGGTGTTTATATAGGCTAGAATTAGGGTTTAGTAACCCTATTAGGATTAGAAAAATCTTAGGATTCAAAATCAGGAAAGTGGGACCCACAGAGATCAATTTCTGGATCTCCGTAGTCAGCTGCGCAGAGCTGACCGGTCGACCGGTACCAAGACCGGTACCATCGACCGGTCAACATAAAATAATGATTATTTGACCGTCTTTGATCCGATTTCGTACCTGTTTGTCATCCGCTCGTCCCGTCTGGCTCGGTGATGATCAGAAGACCTGCTACGACATAAAACCAAGGTTTAGACCGGGTTTACGGAGTGCGGGTCTTACACTTCTCTTGTTGGCCTAATGACCTCCTTCATTTGTTCACATTGTAATTACACTTTTGTTTGGTAGAGATACTCTCAAATTCGATGATGTTATTATTGTTTTGTTAATGAATAAGACACAATAGAAAAATAGTGGTGACAGGACATTAGATGTGGGTAATGCCTTGGTTGCAAATGGTGGTCAAGGGAGAGGAAGATCAAATGGATAACAGGAGTATGGCAAAAATAGGGGTCATTCCCAATCATAAGGTCACAAAATAACTTGTTATTATCGTGAGGAAAAAGGTCATATGAAGAGGAACTATCGAAAACGTAAGGAGGATATAAAGGAAAAGGAAGACAAAGAGAGAGTAAAGAAAAATCATCTACAACTACTTTCATGGAAGGATGGAGTGATGGAGATGTTTATCTCACTATTATCATTAGGCATGGATATTCAGATTGGATTTTAGATTCGAGTTACTCATTTCGTATGTGTTCAGTTAGAGAATAGTTTGCTACATATCATGCATGTGATAAGGGTATTGTTAGAATGACAAATGATGCTGAAAGCAAGGTTGTCAGGATTGGGACTATACAAATTAGCATGTTTGATAGGATTGTATGAACTGTAACTGAGGTTAGATATGTGCCGAATTTAATGAAGATTCTGATTTCATTAGGAACACTGGATTCAAGAGGCTACAAATGCTCATCTAAATGTAGAGTTCTCAATGTTTTCAGAGAGACCATGGTAGTGATGCAAGGATAGATGGTTAGGAATATATATAAACTTACAGAGAGTCTTGAAACAGATGGTACTTATGTTGGAACTCAGGCAAGGGGAATAGATGGAAGATAAAGACTATAGGAAGTTCAAGTTATGAGAAAGAAGCGAGTTTCTTTCCTTTTGGAGTTTGTGAGTGGGAGTGATCTCTCTGGTGATGCTACAATAGTGGGAGAGGTGAAGTCACATCACATAGTATGTCGATAAGCTGTGATGGACACCCAGACGAGATGTGGGCTATGCCGATTTGGGTGTAGCTGCTTGGCAGAGACATTAAAGGAGTTTGCAGAATTGACAACAACACATGTTCTTCTTAAAACTGGCTTGTAGAATCCAAGCCAAAGTGGGGGTTTATTGGGTTATACACAGTTATTGGAGTTGTAATTGTATTTGGGTTTGGGTCTATTATATATACAAGGATCAATATGTAATTATATGGGGATTAGGTTTTATAGGGAGCTTATATATTGTCTATATGAGAAAAACCCTAACTAAGAGAGAACAAAGGGAAACAATTTGTGAGGTAGAGAGGTGTAGAATTTTCTTGGTGAATAAAGAAATTCTCTAATTTTCTGGGGCGGGGGTAGGCATTCCGCATCAGATGATTCCCTCCCTAAATTCAACTCAAGCCCAGCTTAGTACTATCAGGGTTCGAAATAGTTTGGACCCAAATTTGGCCTAAATAGTTCAGGGAGAGTTTCATTGATTCAGGCTAAGCAGTTCAAATTGACACCCCCTAGTGTTGGGTCCACTAATCCACAAAAGCTTAACACATCACAACTACCATGTGGTAGTTCTTTAAGGATGTTTTAAGGAGTGGGAGTGTTTGACATAGTAACTTTAATAAATTAAGGTGAGTTGGGAAGGGTAAAATTGAGATTTTATTTATTTAGTTGGTGAAAGGTAAAATGGAGAGTAGATGTTAACTAAAGCCAAGGGAGATAAAAGAAAAACCTATTGGTGGGGGAAAAAGTAATATTAGTAGAAAATAGTCGTTACATAAAGCAAATACAACTGGGACATTTTTTGTCGAACTTATCAAAACATTTAGGGTCTCTTTCGTATCATTTTTATTTTTGTTTTTAATATATTTCTTAAAAACCATTAATGAAAATCATCTTGTATAGAAAATAAAAAAAATTTGTTTGTTATGGACATAATGGATTATAAAATGAAAATTAAGTTTAGTAAACATATGTGTATAATAATTTTTATACTTTGAATGGATCCAAATAACGAGGGACCCACTCCAAAGTACATAAAGCAAGTCCTTGTCAAAATGCACAAAAAATTAGATTAAAAAAATAAAATATCTTAACTAACTCTTTAGTTTGATCAAATTGACTTATTTGGTCTTTTTTTTTTTTCCATCTTCTTTCTCAACAGCCTCCTATGTTCTGTTTTATTTAAAACAGATTAGAAATCTAATTTTCATCAATACTTTCAAGTTCCACCTTCTATTGAATAATGCTAGGTACTAAAATTAGCAACCCAAAAATTTTTAATTCAAAAACACTTAATCTAGATGAATGTAGTAATCATGAAAACAACTGTACAATTAAGAAAAGAACAAGAATTGCCCCATTATTGGCCGTTCAAAACAGAGAATAGTAGAGAAAAACACAACTGAGACAAATGTTTTCCAACCGAATTGCCCCATTGTAGGGAGTTCATTTGGATTATTATTGATGTGGGCATTTTTCTTGGATTCTCTTATAAGACGCCCCATCTATCTGTTAGCTGCTCCATACGCTCATCCTTGTCCCATCCATTCACCTTAACCAGTATTTTCTCCGACTTTTAGGTGGCTAGAGTGCATCTCATCTGTTTCCCCAGAGAATAATAGGCTTGCAGATAGAACCTACTCCCAAAAGACATCATTTACACAAAAGAAGTCTAGGATTCTCATCAAGCAAAATATCCATACATGGTCTAGTGAGAACTCGTCAGGTTCCCATTGCTGGAATTTGTGTGAACTCAGGCATAACTATGCCTGTCTGGACAATGGCCACATCTTGCGGATTCAAATCGTCTCCTCCCTGAACTCAGCGAGGAGGGAGACGTCCCCGTCCGATGACCGACACGTGATTTTTAGAAAAATCTGAGCCCCACGTCCGAGCAGACACCCAGCCGACAAGCCGAGCTGACAGGGGGTGTCGGCTCGGACGTGGGACTCGGATTTTCCTGAGAGCCACGTGTCGGTCATCCGATTGAGACGTCTCCCGACGATTCGGATCCGTATCTTGCACCCCACCCAGAACATACATATCCAATTTAATTGAAGAGACCACAAATCTCAAAGAACTAAAAAAAAGCTCTTAGATGTTAAGATGAACAAATAAAAAAAAACTCTAGAAATGAACAACAAACAAAAATTCATAAATTAGGTCATCTTTAAAATCCCAAAATCACATAACTTAATGGCTTAGAGATAATTAAACAACAATAAGTTGTAGGCCATTAGATATGTAGAATTTATTGAGATAAAATGGGATGGAGCAAAGATATTTACCTCTGTCCTATTTTGAGTGCAGCAAATGAAGAGTTGGGAAAAACTTCAGAGATCAAAGGAACTTGTTTTTTCTTCTTTAAACCATAAAAGAAGAAACATGCAATGAGTGTGTCTTACTCGGATGAGTTTTGAAAGACTCATGTACGTCATCCTACCAGGATGCTAAAAGTTGAGGAACTACCCTAATAAGTTTACCAGGATGCCCAATCCAATGAACTGGGGAGAGAGAGAGAGAGAGAGAGAGAGAGAGAGAGAGACATAAGTAGATGAATTGAGGAACAACCATTAATTAAACATGACTGATACTGTAGGGGTGAAAGTTTTATCTTGACGGCTCAAGCCCGCCCAAAGTCGCCTTAAACCCCGTTAGGGCCTAACCCGGCCCATACCCTGACAGGGCCCAATCAGGGTACCGGGTAATATTTACCCTGTCAGGGTAAGGCGGGTTAGGGTTGAGGCCCCGGGTAGAACCCGGCCCGACCCTACCCGACCTTGTCATATATATATATATATATATATCAGAAATCAGATTCTATATCCTGATCCCTAATCTTATCTCCATTCGTCTCTCACTCTCTCTTTCTCCTAGCTGCAACCGCACTGTCCAAGAAGCCACTCACTCACACAGCGTCTCAGCCCCAGCGAGTCTTCTTCTTCCTCTTCGTCGACGACGGACGGCTTGACTTCAGGTAGTACTTCTTCTTTTCTCTTTCTCTCTCTCTCTCTCTCTCTCTCTCTCTCTCTCTCTCTCTGAATCATATATCTTCGTTAAAGTCTGATTTTTTTTCCAAACCATTCAGTTTCTGTTCGTTGGAGGTTAATAGATTCTTTCTTTCTCTTCCTCTCTCTCTCTCTCTCTCTCTCTCTCTCTGAATCATCTATCTTCGTTAAGTTTATTTTTTTTTCCAGATCATTCTGTTATTGGAGGTTTATAGATTTTTCAGACCATTCTTCTGATTAATGGCTAAGTATTGCTTGTTTTACAGTTTCTTGGGTGGGTTCGGTAATCGGTATTGGGACTAGTGGAGGGGTTTGGAGTGGTTCCAGTGTTTCTGCACGAAGGATCTTAGGTACTAAGGTTAAGCTCTGGCATGCCATTGGTTCCCGTATGTTTTTCCCTCTTTTCCTCTTTCAATCTTTCAATAGATTTATATTTTAGATTCTACAAACATAAGTCAATGTTTCTTTCGTCTTTATTCCATGAATCACGATCTGGGATTTCTAATTTCTAAAACCCCCACTTTCAGACCATTCTTCTGATCTATGTTTCTATTATGTTGTGCTTTATTTTATTTTGATCCTCTCTATTAAGTTATCATTGATCTTGTTACTGTATTCTCCTCTTTGAAATTAATCATTCATGTCTTTTCCTTAAGAATATTTGGCATTTATATGTTAAAATGTTGAGTTCAGGTAAATTAGGGTAAGCCTGACCCTAATTCAGGGTCAATCAAGGTAAACCCGGCCCGCCCGGCCCAATCAGGGTAAATCATGGTAGGGTAGGGTTTGGTAGTACCCTGCTAGGGTAGGATAAGGGTTGAAGTTATGTACTACCTTGACAGGGTAGGGTAGGGTTTGGGTTCACATGAAAAATTCTTGGGTAGGGTAGGGTTTGCAGATACCCAGCCCAACCCGACCCTGTTTTACCCCTAACTGATAGAAAGATGTCCAATGAGTTGAGAGACTTGAGGAAGCAGTAACATATTACTTATTAAGAAAAAAAAATTATCCATAAAAGTGCCATAACATCCATAAAAGCAGAAAACTTCATTGGATCAACACTTTTGCATGAAGAGAAGCTCTTGGGTAATCTCGAATCTCTTGTGCAGTCACCAGTAGAGTTGAATGATATTCATCTGAAACTCCCTTCCGAGTTATGTTGATAATCAACTTCTCCAAGACTAATGCATTCTTGAGAACATATTGTATGAATTGCAACTTATTTTTCCATCTATTGAAATCATTTATTTTCATGGTCTTAAAGTTATGTGCAAAGCAGCCAAACTCTAGCCTTTTGGTTTCCCAATAGTTTTGACTGAAACAAGTAACTTGAGTACCACTTCTGCAACAGTAACCCTAGAAAATCAAGTATGCAGTTATTTTTCTTCTTGAGCTAATGACATAAGTGACATAAAAACGATAAGAAATCATAATAATACTCACTATATTTCATCTTCCTTTGCCCATTTCTATGGAAAGGGTCTCCAAGTTAGGAGAAATTTTCAGTAAGAATTCTATGCTGGGAAGCTCACGATGCAAGTCTGCCTTTATTGTCAAATGCTTAAGAAAAATGAGTGTAATAGGTAGACTTTGTAATTTTTAATAAGTGGGCAAAACCTGCGGACAAAAATGTACAATGAAATGGTTATAAAGTCAGAAAAAGATCCTCTTATATTGTCTAGTCCCTCCACCCGTGATCCAGTAATTGAAATTCACCCTCTAGCCACTCGATCATGGTTGGAAGGACTCCAGCAACGAGACAATCAAAATTCTATAAAGTCATATGTTTTCAAATGATCATATATAGTACCTGTTAGGGAATCACGCCACGCTGGCGATACTACCTTGACACGTAAGACTCAACCTCAGAGCCACATGGAGATCCCCTATTCGACATAAGAAAGCTCCTCAAACACAAGAACAAAGGGTAAAATCGGTATTTTGGAAATATGCACTATTCACTATAAAAAGGGCAAATCCCGAGGTTTTCAGGTACACACAATATCTACTGC
The DNA here is from genome assembly GCA_028583415.1 of Protea cynaroides. Classification (NCBI taxonomy): domain Eukaryota; kingdom Viridiplantae; phylum Streptophyta; class Magnoliopsida; order Proteales; family Proteaceae; genus Protea; species Protea cynaroides. The sequence continues at coordinate 17,585,111 of CM053265.1, forward strand.
TCATTTACTCCTAGAGATTCACGCTCTGACACTTGGGACGAAAAATCTCACCTCACCCCACACTTTTTCATAATATCTTCGTGGGCTCGACACCGAGCCCACTGACTGTTCACAGAGCCCTAACTTTGGCATCGGAGTGGACCCGGGGCATCCAGCCTTCCTCCCCCCTTGCCTTCCCTTATCTTGTAGGTCCAGTCAGCTTGGAGGACCCACAGGATGGATCTGGGCCAAAACAGTTTGGCGCCCACCGTGGGGCACTTTGAGGTGTAACATCATAAGATAAAGTCAGAGAGGAATCTTTAGCCATGAGTCCGAGAAGAACGCGAAGTCAGATGGTTAGTCCCAACCCCCCTTTGCTCGACCAACACCTAAACCAAGAAGAAGCAGACAGGTCGGAAGCATGACCTAACAGGGACCGAGGGAAGCATGTGGCCGACCAAGCGCCCGTACATGAAGGCTATGTCACATATGAACAATTCGAGACTGTAGCACAGCAGCTCGCGGTGTTAACTCGGTTTGTACAAGGGTTACAATCTCCCGCGGAGGCTACATCTAGTCTTCCCATCAACGCTGTCCCTCCAACAATCCCACAGAAGGAGGCTGACCTCCTTCAAGATCTGCCCCGAGACCGCCCAGGGCTGAGTAGAGCTCGACCGGCCAGGCCTGCGATCAGTACTCGCCCTGTTCCGGAATTGAGTGGAATGGGTTCAACATCGCAGCACGGAAGAATTCCTGCTCGAGAAAGACTCGGCCCTCAGCCGAGAGCAGCACCTCGGATTGACAGAGATGCAGCGGATGAGCTTCTGGCCCCACGACACATAACGCTACCAGAGGTAGCCATGGGGGCGGACAGACCAAATGCTCCCATGGACCCAGAGGTAGCGGTGAAGATCGCGGACCAGCTAGCTGTCTTGCACCGAAAGGTCGAGACGATGGAAAGGGCAGGAGCGACCCAAGAAGAGGATAGGGATTATTCCACGGACAACCCTCTGACCGACATCATTATGAGAGTCCCTTTGCCTAAGCGGTTCAGCATGCCTCCAGTCGATTCATACGACGGCTCAATCGATCCCGTTGATCATCTAAACAACTTCGTGGGCGCAATGGTCCTCATGCAAACCCTGATGCGATCATGTGTAGAGCTTTCCCCCTTACGCTAAAAGGCGCGGCTCGGATGTGGTTTAATAACTTGCCGCCGCAGTCCATTGACTCGTTCAAGACCATGGGAAGACTGTTCCGCATGCACTTCCAGGGAAGCAGGGTGCAACGGAAGACAAGCGCCCATTTGATGAACATGCGGCAGAAATCAGGGAAAACCCTTAGGGCCTTCTTGGCCAGATTTAACCTCGAAGTATTGCAGGTAAAGGATATAGACGAAGCAGTTCACTTTGCCACATATATTGAGAGCAGCGGTCACTGACCCAAAGCTCTGATTCTCCATAGCCAAGAAGGAACCGGCCGACCTACAAGAACTCCTGGCAAGGTGTGAAAAATTCGCCAGTGCCAATGAGATCTACGAAACAAGCAACAGTCTAGTGGATACTCCATACAAACGGACAGATGAGAGGCCAGACGTCACACAAACGGAGGAAAGTAAGCGGTCAAGAAGAGAAGAAGCACGGGCCAGAGGATTGCTACAGAAGAAATTCAGCGACTATACCCCGCTCAACAGATCCCTCGGGGACGTGCACACCCTCATAGCTGATGATGGGTATTTGCAAAGACCACCGCTGACTGGACCTGCAAGACAAGGGAAGGTAAGGGGGGAGGCGGGTTGGATGCCCCGGGTCCACTCCGATGCCAAAGTTAGGGCTCTGTGAACAGTCAGTGGGCTCGGTATCGAGCCCACGAAGATAATATGAAAAAGTGTGGGGTGAGGTGAGATTTTCCATCCCAAATTCCAGAGCGTGAATCTCTAGGAGTAAATGAGCAGTAAATATTGTGTGTACCTGAAAACCTCGGGATTTGCCCTTTTTATAGTGAATAGTGCATATTTCCAAAATATCGATTTTACCCTTTGTTCTTGTGTTTGAAGAGCTTTCTTATGTCAAATAGGGGATCTCCACGTGACTCTGAGGTTGAGTCCTATGTGTCAAGGTAGTATCGCCAGTGTGGCGTGATTCCCTAACACTTGCCTCGTTGCCCTGCTGAATCTATAGGGTTCGACTTAGCAAAAAGAATAGGATGACGGAATTTTCCCCCCCAACAGTACCTACACACAGTTTAATGAAACATGCATGGTCTATCTAATGGTTAGGACATAATCATAGATTTATAGTGAGATCGTGAATCTCTTATGTATCATAGTCAATCAAGGGTCACCATCGATTATTCTCACATGTGTAAATGGTGTTTTTTTGGACAAGTCAAGCCTGATCTGGGCTGATCCGACTCAAAATCAGATTGGGAGTGACTGGAGCAGATCAAATATCTGAGTTCATGCACTTGAATCTTGTGTATCTCACACCATGTGCATGGTCTATCTGATGAATTTGAGATGACACTGAGAGGGGGGCGAATCAGTGTCTGAAATTTTTCTCTGATTTTCCTTTACTTTCTACTGCTGCCCAGAGCTGATAGAGAACCAAAAATTCAACACATACACAAGCGTATGCAAATCTACCTCGCTACCACTCAGTGGCTAGGTCTACCAGATTTACACACCCACCCTACAAGCCATTCCACACACTTCGCAATGTATAGAAAAATAAAAACTGAACACAAGGATATTACATGGTTCACCACCATAGTATGTGATGGCTAGTCCACGGAGTAATGCCTAATGGGCTCCGTATTTACTTAATACTCGGCTTTTAGTCTCTAACAAGACAAGGATACTAACCTTAAGTTTTCCTAGCATAAAACTAAGAGGGTGTAACAACGCCAAGATTCAGGCCATAACAGCCAGTGTCTAGCACCCACTGAACACAAAAAAAATATAAAAATATTTTTCGGACCTATATCAATGCCCTACAATGAAACCCACAACTAACTAGGTATTCAATGATTTTCACCTATGCTAGCCTATAATAAATTGAAAGCAATAATCATATGGGGAATTTAAAAAATCTCACAACTGGTTTTAAATGGACAACAATCTCTTTGAAGCTTTACACTGCTCTGAGGAACTCTTCAACAACCTTCAATGATGGTGGAAATCGATTCATAGAGCACACCTCGCTCACAGGCTTCTAATCTCTTCTACACAACCCATAATCACCATGAATACAAAAATAAAAACTCTACCAACCTGTCACAGGGATTTGACACTCCATTGATGCGCAGAGAAGAGGTAGTTGGTAATGGATTACTCCTACAGGGCACAAAACCCTAGAAAGCCTTCTTCTATATGTTTTTCACCACTTTTCACATTCTTTCTTCATATACATGACTCCCAACACTGCCCAATGAATAGATCATCCGAAAATATGGAAACTGTAACTTGAACCACCCGATTTAGAGCTCAAATGGCTAAGTTATGGCAGTTTGATGTTCGGCCAGTGAGACTATTATAAAAGGAATCTTTCTAAGGCTTACCGTGCACCCGCACTACACTTAATCATTGCCCGCCTTATGTGTTGTCGACTTCTGATTCGCTGGAGAAGGAATCAGCATCACTCAGAGTTAGATCAACCTAAAAAAGGCGGGAACGCCTATAGTCCGTTGGATTGTCTCCATCGCGTTAGTAAAAGTCAGAAAGCCTCGAGACCATCCGATCTGGATCTGCTTGGCTATGCATCGTACGTGTGTCTCACCAAATCAAAGGCGGACCTTCATGCGATGCAGAGTATTGTATTAACTTTCGAAAAACCAATCAAAGCCTACGCGACAGAATTAAGAAGCGATCTTCACAATACACTTGAGCCTGAACCTTTATGAGCCGTTAGATCGGCATTTCTACTCGTGGTTCCATTTTGGTGGCCGATTTCGGATCTTCTTCATATTTCTTTTCCTAAAACGCCCCTAACAAACCAAGAAAGCACCTCTGTAACCAATTTCTCATTTAACAAAACATGTATAGGAACTTTTTGTCCGAGAGGTGCTTCTCTCTAGGATTTTTATTGAACACCTTCTCTCTCTCCCTAGAAACCTCATCAAACAAGTTATGGGGACTTGCTGGGGGAGTGGCCAGGGGCATGTGCACTGTGTGGCACCATGCTTCTACCTATGGCTTGCATGCCATGGTGCCATGGTGCTACTGCAGGGCCTGCTGGCCATGCCATGTGGTGCCACTGATGGCCCTCGGCCAAACTGGAGACCAATGGGTCCCACCCACACCTGGGTCCCAGAAATTCTCTCTCCTTATCCTCTCTCTTCTCTCTCTCTCCTTAGATTCTCTCTCTTCTTTATCTCTCATCATTCTCTCTCTTCTTTTTCATAATGAATCAAAAGATGTCGTTCATTCTTCAAACAATGCCCGCAACACCATAATTTCTGCCACATCGCCAGTGGGCCCATAGACAATCTCTCTCATCAAATTTAATGTAGAATACCATTCAACTCGCTGCAAGCCATCTGAAACACACTATAAGAGATGTAGAATACTGTAGAACATACATAAGAATACTGTAGAACACACATACAAGGTTGCTCCATCTCTACCACTGCACTAACACTCTCTCTCCTATACTAACACTCTCTCTCCTACATTGATGCTCTTTCTCCTTATTTCTCTGACTGAATGCTCATCAACACTGTCACCTAAACCAAGTTGCCAACAGTGACAACACAAAGTCCAACACTATCTAATGGTTAGGACATAATCATAGCTTTCCAGTGATATCGTGAATCTCTTATGTAGCATGGCCAGTCAAGGGTCACCATCGATTATTCTCACATGTGTTAATGGTGTTTTTTAGACAAGTTAAGCTTGATCTAGGTGGATCTGACTCCTAATCAGATTGGGAGTGACTGAGGCAGAGCAAATATCTGAGTTCATGCACTTGAACCTTGAGTGAGATATACCACAAAGAACCCTAATGTTCCCAAAATATTTTATATTTGCAATGCAATAATAATTTTTTTTTTGCTAGAACTGAGAAAAAAAATTATATTAACGAAAAGAATAAAAAAAATGTTGAAAAAATAGTCGATATTGTAGTTGTTCAAAGCATGAACATTCAAAATAGGGACCAAACTCTCCACCTTCGGCATTTCCATTGACTTATACAGGAGGTAGCCCTGAGAGATTGAGAAATCAATTAACAAATCTAAATCTAAATATTCCTTGGAAGTCTCATGATAAATCCAGAACAAAAAGGACAACCACAACCAGTTGCTAGGGTCATCTTAATAACATAAAGAGAATTAGAGAAGCGTTAATAAAAGAATAAAAGTGATAGATATATTAAGATGATAATCAATAACAAAGACTATATAAATAAAAAATTCAAACCAAGGTTGCCATTATGTGACTAGTTCGAGTGATTTGGCTTAATTAACGTTAACAGTTCATTATCTAACAGATTTTTTCTTAGTTGGCAAGGAAAGTCCTTTAGAATTTTCTTGTATATTTTTTTTTCCTTGAATGTGAAAAGAAATTTACATGAGGACGAGGTAGGATCATTGTTTCGAAAAGGAGAGATCTGATACCAAAAAGATCAAGATTCTAGAAACAAGCCAAAAGGTTTTCAAGATCCATGAATTGCAAGACTGTTAAGGTGTGGATTAAGAAAAAATCTACACGAGTACAAGAAAAAATCTTATATCCAAACATACCTGAAGGAAGAAAGAACAAACAGTCAGCTCCATGGTGTTATTAAAATACTAAAGACGCTTATCCAATTCCTCACTGGCATTAACCAATACAAGCTCATGCTCAAAGTCAAGTTCAACATGTTGAACAAAGGGCATCATCTCCATATAAAAGGGTATCAAGCGCCCAAAGTACTCAAAAAATTGGAGCCTCGGAGTATTAGTAATAAGCCCTCTTTCAAGAATCTTGCAATCTTGAATACTCAAGCTCTATAATGGCAAATTTCGATCCAAGATTATAATATTACTCAAACTATAACATTTCTCAAGATGAAGATCTTCCAAAAGAAAGCAATTTTGATCACTTCATTGAGAAGGTCTGAAGTTAATTTCATGGCATTCAGATGTAAGCTCTTGAGCATAGAGTAGATCTTGAAAGAGTTAGATCGTTTAAGCAAACATAAGCTTAACTTGAAAATAGTCATGCCTTCATAATTGAAGAAACCGATTGGCATTTCATAATAGCAATGGGAATTAATGAAATCTAGCTCCAGCTCTTGAACTCCTCTCCTGAATACAAAATTGATCCATTGACTTATATGAAGGCAATGTTCACCATCGTAAGTGTATTTAAGGCAAAATCGTGATAACTAGTTTTGCTTATAACGGAGGAGTATCAGGTGGATGAATGCAACAAGTATCTTCATCCATTATGCTTCAACGTCATCAACCATATTCTTGTGGATACACCTTTAGGCTTGGGACGATGAATGTTGATGAAGAAACTCTCATCAAAGTCAAGATTGGTTCAGTCCAAACATGAGTCCATCTCTTAGATTAGATGCTGGTGCTTACAATAGTTTTAGCTGATAAGGGAGACATGATCTTAACTAGTATGTCATCAGGTAAATTGCTAATCCTATCGACACCACCTTCCATGGCAGAGAACGAAGCAGATACCTTCTTTTAGAAGAGTTATTCATATTATAAGAGAGAGTAATGGATTGTTTTTAAGAATCTCTTTATGACTATAGTCAGTCTTTCAATACGTGTTGTCTCATCATTGGGAAGGTCGCAATGCTTTGCAGACGTTTCTTTTGCTGGTCATTTAATAGGAGCCTTACATTTATGAGGGGAAAGAATGAGGGCACCAATTGGAGGCACTAGTACAACGAAGATCATTAATTAGTAAACGGTTGTAGTTTTTGTTCAATGTGATTTTCAGTGTGTAATGAGTAAAATCAAAATCGAATCATTTTTAAACCATTTTAAATGCTTTATAAAACCGACTATTAATCGATTTCGGTCTATATAAACCAAAACGCTGCAAGGAGCGAGAGAAAGAGAGTTGGGAACAAAGGAAATTGAAAGCCTAGGAAAACAATGAAATCATTTTAATCATATATGAAAGTAGACTTACTATTTAGATGTAAGCCATGTAGAAAGCACTAAATTTGCTTCTATTAATATAGACCTTTAGCACTAAGTTAAAGTAAGGGTTTAATCGATTTTAACGGTTCCAAATAGTTAGTACATTCAAAAGGTTTCATTCTGGAAACCAGAATTGAACTGTTTAATAATCGATTTCATGGTTTTAGTATAAGGTTTGGTTCGATTTAGGTACGGTTCGGTTTCATTTTTGACACCATTACTTTCAGTCGGTAAAATTGTAGCAAATCGAGTAAATTTATCTCCTTATCTAGACCTACAACAATTCTAAATAAATTATAAACTACAAAAATATAGATATGAGAAAAACTTTGCTTCTTATTCCCGTTCCATTTTTCTAGGGTTTTGACTGACTCTCATTTATCCCAACCGAAATCTCAATTGATGGACTTTGATTTGGCCTGTGTCCTACTCCAGATTTAAAAAACTTAGCCAATAGTTTAAAACTCGCACTCCATGAACCCGATCTAAACATTGTTTTATGTCGTAACAGATCTTTCAATCATCACTAGATCAGACGGGACGAGCGGATGACAACCAGGTATGAAATCGGACCAATTCAAGTATGAAAAACCTCATACCGGTCGATGGTACCGGTCGATGGTCGACCGGTATAGCCTGCGCAGCATGGATTCTGAAACGGATCTTTGCGGGTCCCACATTCCAAATTTCAAACCAAAGGAAATTCTTAATGTTAGGAGGCTTCCTAAACCTAACCCTAGTCTATATAAGAACCCCTAAACCTCCTAAAACCTCTTCCATTGATTCTCACAAACCCTAGAGAGGAGAAAGAGGCTGAAGAAGGAGAAGAAGCTAGGAAGGAGAGGGAAGAGCTGCCGTTGTCGTTGGACGAAGAACACATTACCGCGAGTCAACGGTAAGTGCTTAAACCTTCCTCTACATTAAGTATTCTAGGATGGCTAGTTATGATTGGATCAATACCATGCAAAACAAGGTATTGATCAAACACTATTTTGCCGTCAAACCCTAAATTAATCGTAAACCCTAGATTCAAGTTCTAAGTCGAAGATCATCGAGGCTAGGACTTGAATGGAGTTGGAAACAACTCTAACTCAGTATTCAGACCTAGAATGTGTAGGAGAAAACTCTAGGATCAATAGGGGTGACCGACGCGAGAACCAAGCATATGGTCTTACGGAGACATACCGGTCGACCATGCCGGTCACACTCTATGGACCGGTACTGTGACCGGTACCTCTTGGGGCCTGGTCTGTGGGGAGCGGTCGACAATACCAGTCGTAGGTTTTCCCCACAGTGCTGTGACCGGTACCTGTTGTAAGACCCGCACTCTGAAAACCCGGTCTAAACCTTGGTTTTGTGTCGTGACAGGTCTTCCGATCATCACCGAGCCAGACGGGGCAAGCAGATAACAAACAGGTACGAAATCGGACCAAAGTCGACCAATATACTGATTTTAGGTATACCGGTCGATGGTACCGGATGATGGTACCGGTCGACCGGTATGGTCTGCACAGCTGTGTGCGGGAATTTGGAAATTTGGTCTCTGCGGGTCC
>CM053265.1:18272934-18308668 GCA_028583415.1 Protea cynaroides
GACTTTGTTTAGTTGGGATGGCAAAAATGGGGTGCTTACACCCACCAAAGTGGTACACCTAGTTTCATCATGATGTCTTCAAATTCAAAAGTTCATGTATTTGTAAATGCTTGTGTAAGGGCGATGTACACCCAAAGGTGGCATTGTCAAGTTTTAATCAAATTAAGGTTTGTGGGTGTCATGTGAAGATTGGGTGGAATCCACCAAAGTGGTACATTCAGTTCTATCATGGTAGTCCTCAAATCCCAAATTTATACATTTACATATACAATAAAGGATATATTTTAATACACTATTCTTTATGGTGTGAAAAGCAGCTAAGAAAGTCAGTGTTAACCCAAAGGTGGCATTGTCAAAGTTAAAGGTATGTTCATGCACATGAATTGAAAGAGTTTTGACTTTAGGGAGTCTCATTAACCCAAAGGTGGTGGGATTTTCGAGGGTCATTATTCTTTCGCAGTTATTGCACAGAAATTGAGAAGACCACTGCGTGTTTATCCCAAAGGAGAATGTGTAGTTGGTTAACTATTGAAAAATGATATTTATTTGCATGAAAGGGTTTTGACTTTAGGGAGTCTCATTAACCCAAAGGTGGTGGGATTTTCGAGAGTCATTATTCTTTCGCAGTTATTGCACAGAAATTGAGAAGACCACTGCATGTTTATCCCAAAGGAGAATGTGTAATTGGTTAACTCTTGGAAAATGATATTTATTTGCATGAAAGGGTTTTGACTTTAGGGAGTCTCATTAACCCAAAGGTGGTGGGATTTTCGAGAGTCATTATTCTTTCGCAGTTATTGCACGGAAATTGAGAAGACCACTACATGTTTATCTCAAAGGAGAATGTGTAGTTGGTTAACTCTTGGAAAAAGATATTTATTTGCATGAAAGTTTTATATGGTTAATGCAAGTAAAGGGTATATGTATGAGTTTTCAGTTGTTTGATACTGTATTTAAACTCATACACTGATGTGTTCATCCAAGTATGACTGTCCTAAGGGTGTCAAAAATGGGCCCGCCCGGTAGCACGGACCGAGCCGGCCCGAAATAACCCGAACCCAGCCCGGACCGAACCTTAATGGACAGGTTTCGGTCTAGGCTTGTAAAGCCCGACACTGTTTCAGTCCAGACCGAAACCAGACCGGATCGGCCCGTTAATAAGCCCGAACTAGCCCGAACACCGGTAAGGTTCATCCGGGCCCAATTTCTTAATTTTTATGGTTTTAAATTTTGATGGATTATATTACACTGTTATAGTTCACTTCTTGATCCGAAAGATTATATGAATCTATAGTTGAAAAAAGTATGTTAATTGTTACAATTTATTGAATTACATACATATAGAATGAATTATGCTAATTTATAGATAAAAATAATAAAATAAGCAATATATCTTACATATAAAATTGACCCAATACGTTTGATAAACCCGGTCCGGACCGAATCAGCCTGAAATCACCTCAATAAGCCCAACCCGATAACAAACTGACACCGGACCAGCCCGTTAGTTATTGTATCCAGCGCAACCCAAACCAGCCCGAACTCTTAATGGACATGTTTTGGGCTGGGCTTATAAAACCCGACATCGATTCAGCCCGGACCGAAACCAGTTCGAACCGGCCCGTTGACACCCTTAGACTGTCACAAAGAATGTTTTGATATCTATTTTTTCTCTTCCTGGGACAAAGAATAAAATTTATTATGAAAAGATTGGAGACTAGTCTAGGATCGTTTGACCTAGATGTATCTTTCATAGTGGTTTACATAAGTTGTGAGGTATTCTACTATTGAGGTTATGTGTAGCAGTATTAAGATGAGAAATATTGCAAAGGGATTATCTAAGAAAAATCCAAAGGAAAAGAATAATATTTTAGAGGGGGTCGGAAGATAGTTTATTAACTTATTTCTCTAGTACCAGTTATGCTGGAATGGTAATGTGAGGAAGTATTTTTGGGAGCTGTTAATTATCATTGAAAAGCTCAAGGACAATGAGACCAATGTAATTGATATATTAAATATATTTCATTGCTTGCTAGAATATATATATATTCTGATCTAGGTGGCTTACATTACCAAATGGGAGAAATAGCTAGTGATAAGATTGTTGTTGGGTAACTCTAAGGTGGATTACTCATAGATGGTAGATTGACAAAAGATAGGTGGTTTGACCAAGTACTGTTAAGCCAGATAAGTACATCTAGAAAGAGATAATGGTTTTAGGACTCCCTAGGTTTTTGGGGTAGGAGGGTCTTGAAGACTGTTGGCTTGAATATTGTAAAGTTTCTTTTACATTCAAATATTTTTTCTGCTTTTGATTTTACTTTGTTTTATGTTTATTGTTTGACTTAGCATATTGTTCCCATATTAAAATATAATGATATTATTTGAAATATCGAAATGTAAAGTTTTTCTTTTCAATTAAATTGAAAGAAATTATGCCCATGATGTTGTAAGGTAAATGATTGCATGTAATGTTGATTGTATTTGTTATGTGATGTGGTAAATAGTTTTTCATGTTTGACTATGCAATTTTAGGTTTGACTAGTTGTACCAGTCATAGTTGATCTCTAAGGCAATGTAGAGACATGTTGAAAAGGTTTTGTCTGTGGGAGTCTTTAGATTCTCTTAGTCAGTGGGAGTGTTTAGATCTGCTTGGTTAGTGGGAGATCTGGTAATTGATGGTTTATCTGTAATTGATTGTTCTGTCTGTGGTTTAATGGGCAAGATTATTGGTGAGCATTTATTGCTTGTATGTATTATTGATTATTTAAGACATGTCAAAATTATAAGGCGATATTTAGCCAAAGAAGGCGGTATTTAGCCAAAGAAGGCGGTAAGCCAAAGTAAGATATTAGTCCAAATTGAAGACGGTTTGCCTATATAAAGTTGGATAATATCAAAGTGCGTTGATTTATAAGGATTTTAAGGTAACGAGATCGTGGTAATTCGATCATTGGACTCAAGTATTCATCTCAAAGTGATTTATGTCATTAAATAAACCTCTGTATGTGACTGACAGTAGGGGGTACACCGGATGTGTAGGAGTACTTTCCGCTGTTGTTCGACATTGGTAGGCTTGATAACTGAATCAAAGTAAATGATGATTTTGGTGTAATTAGATTTCATGACCACATTGGATCAATAGTGAATTTATAATTAATATAGCCCAAGTGGGAGATTGTAAGATATTTTTATGGGCTTAATTAATTATAAGGTTAGTTGATTCAGTGGGAGTCTAGTTACGGGTAAATCGGTTTAAGTATGATTGGAGATGGACCAACCTGGTCCACTATGGGACTGGTCTAGGGTTTGGGGGTGGTATTATAAATACCAATGGTTAGAGTCCCCACAGCCACGGTGTTATTTTCTTCTCCTGTTCCCATACGCAGAGAGAAGGTCAAGGGATCCCGACAGGTTATGGAAGACTTTGATCCAAGCTTTCCAACATTCAAAGCATTCAAATCATAGAAGGTAAACGATCGAAAATCAATCTACAGCAAGAGGTATGTCTCTAATCATCTCTTTTCAATACCATTGTATTCTAGTAATCTGTGTAGTATGTTTGTTAGGGTTCATGGGAAATCCCATGAAAAACCCAAAGAGGATCTATGTAAAATGCTTACATTATGCTCTCACCAGATGTGGGGTGGGCAGCACAGACATTCATTCTGGCCGGGCTGCGTCATTGACTTGCACGTCTGTTTTCACTTTGGATTGTGGATCCTTTGCCCGCTCCCCTTATGTGATATCAAGTATCAATCCACTCTTCAACAATAAAATAAATAAATAAATACATAAATAAATAAAATAAAAATCAATCCATTCTTTCGTCTTAAGGTTTGAGGTAGAAGTATCAAAATTGAGTCCAACCAGAAAAGATTGAATGAATTAATAGATAAAATCAAATTCTTATCAGACTAGTATTGGGATTTTTTTTTTTTTTTTTTTTTTTGTAGGTTGGCAAAAACCGAAACCGGCTGAATGGATCAAAAGGAACGGATAAAAAATCGATGGTAGATCAATAAGAGCCTAACATGTCAACCTGTTATCAACTGAAATTGAACCGAATCAAAATGGAAACCGGATTGTTTTTTACCAAATTGGTTTTGGATTATACTAGTACAAGACTGAAACTGGACCAAACAGATCGATTAACACTCTTAGTTTGAGAGTTTAGAATCAGACTGGTGGATTCTGGTTCAATTCCATTCTAGAGAATCAGACTGAATCAATCATACGTGCTTGAAAATTAATCAGCCTTTGTATTGATTAAGTTCCTCAAACCTTGAATTTCTTTCCCTCTCATTTCTTTGTTTCTTGGGCAAGATTTCCAAATCCAGGTATCTACCATGTCCAAAACCAATCCAATCTAGATCAATTCGGTGTAAAGATCCAATGGAAAACAGACAAGTGATTAACACTTTATATAATAATATCAAAGTAAGATTGGATCGGGAATCAGATAAATCCAAAATCGATACGTATCAACTTATTCTTGGGTGACGATTTGTCTATAGACAACCATATCAATTGTCAAGCATTCAAGGCTGATACACAACAAAACATTCAACCCTTCTACCAAAATAAAAAGAAAAATATTCAACCATGGTTGACATGAGTCACAGACGAAATCAAAATGGATCAGATTAGATCGACGAATCTAGAAAATCCGATCTGTTCCAATCCAAATGAGGAAAGGATCGAGATGGGCCAAATTCGATGGTCCGATCCCGATCCCGATCCCGATCCCAATCCCATTAACGGTTTGGGATTTGTTAGGAAATAGGATCGAGAGAGGCCAAATTTGATGACCTTTGTTGGTTTTTTGGTATGCGATGACCTTTGTTGTTTGACTTCAAGTCACCTACTGTAATTTTTTTCTAACAAAATGTCGGGTCTCATGTTACCACTTTGATTAACCACTTTCTTATTTAACTAATACATAAATTACTGGATTACCTTTTTTATTCTTGACGTTTTTGGGGTGCAGTTTTATTTGCCTTGCTTTGCATAGGATCACATTGTCTTTTCTCTGAGATTCAGGAGGAGGAGCGGCGGTCTTGATGAATAATCTACACCTAACTCTTCGGTGAATCTTAGCCATCCATCGGAGCTGACACCTTTGTAGGCTCAACTTGTCTTCTGGGGTGTTGGCTTGGATGGACGGCTCGGATTAACCCAAGAGCCAGGTGTCGGTCATCCATCTAAGCCGCCATCCCTCCTCCCAAATCTCAGGGAGGAGACAATTTGAATCCCTTTGCATAAGCCACCATCCCTATCCATTTAAGGGGGACTCCGTTGTCTATACGCATTCGGGCCATTAAGAGTGTATCTTTGCATGTGCATTCACTTGTCGATGCATTTTCAACGGCTCAGATGTGATTGCAACCATGCAGCAGCTACAAGAAAGCCAATCCCAATTAAGGGACTAAGGATCTAAAGAGAGAATCGAAATCTAGATTCGGTTTGTATCCTTATACGTTTAAGGATCTAAAGAGAGAATCGAAATCTAGATTCAGTTCGTATCCTTATACGTTTAGGGGTATTCGGACACAAAATCAGATAACCTGGAACATAATCTAGTTGATTCATAAAGACATCTAACTAATAAAAAAAAACAGTTAACGATCTTTGAGGGTTTTTGAAGATTTGACAAGTTTTAGAAACCCAAAAAAATAAAATTAGGAGACCAAGACAACTAAGAAACATGGATGGAGAGTGAATTGTATCCGTTAGAAAGAGAGGAAGGTTCTAGTACGGATATATAACAAAATAGTAAAAAATAGGAAAATATGGATTTGATTCATATTCGCATCCATTTGCATTCACATTCAGACCAAATTCCATCTGTTTATATTTCTAATTTAATCATGTCTAAACGAATAAAAGGTTCATTGTTGCGTTTCGAGAAAAAACGTCCCAGTTGTCTAGTTCCTCCAACAATAATCCAATGTCTTGGAATTCATCCTATGTGCATGTTAATCATGATTGAAGTCCCTACAACGACTGTAAAATGATTTTTCCTCCTCCCCCAGAGGAGGGGGACCCACTTCCTCCCATAACAAACAATTGGATTCAAATCCTCTCCTTCCATGGATTCGGGAGGAGAGTCAGCTCCCACCATTCGATACCTGACACGTAGGTGTCGACTGGATCTGAGCCCTCCATCTAAACCGGTGCATAAATCGAAACCCCCCATCGACTCACTTTATCAACTCGAATAGAAGACTCAGATCCAACTGATATACACGTATCAGGCATGGAGCCAACTCTCCTCCCGAACCCTCTCGGAGGGGAGGATTTGAATCCCAAAAAATTGAAGGAATTAATAAAGGCATTTTCCAATTGATAATTTCAGCTTTTAGTTATAAAAATTGGGATGCCATTATTGCCATTATAGAAGGTCGGAGTCATGACAGTTGGTTGGACAACTTGCACTTCTGTAATTTTAGAAGAGACAAAAATATTTGAAATTCAGAAAATCAAAGTCACGCGCCTTCTCTATCATATAAATCGGACGGTCTAAATTAAACCTAAACGGCTCCATAACGATTAGAAGACCCAAAACCACCGTTCCTTCTTTTCAGCCGTTATTTTCAAACCCACTTCAACCAAGAGACCTTATCTAGAACACAAAATCCCCAAAATGCCCTTTTCCAGCTTGGCATTTTATACCAAATTAATCTCCGCCGTCCCATCTCAGTGGGTGAGAGTAGGTCATATAAACCGGATTGAAATCCACTCCATCCTCGGGTCGGAAGGGGACACGATTGCCGACCCCTAATGAGCGACACGTGGGGGTCGATTGAATCTGAACCGTCTATCCAATTGACAAGGTGGGAGATAGAAAAAGGGTTCGTCAACTGGTTGGATGGTTTGGATTCAGTCGATTCCCACGTGTCGTGCATTAGGATTTGATAGCCTTGTCTCCATCCGACACGGAGGATGGAGAGAATTTCATCCATAAAAACCCACGTTATACTCGTCAGTCCACATGAGTTGGTCAAAATCAAAACGAAACGGTTTACTGTTACAAACTACTTAAATCGAAACATTAAACCAATTATTAAACCACGATTTACAAAATAAAACCCATTTAATTACAACCGTTTCTGTAAAATCGAAAATGACCGTGTATCCCAGAACCAAATTACCCTTAAATCCCTAAATTTTTTAAACCTAAAAGAGTGTTTAGATGATGGGTACTTTGGTTAAAAATCCTTTCCATTCGTCCCCTTGTCCAGTCGAATATTGGACTATTGGAATACATCAAGCACACATTCTGATATAATCCCAACCGTCTGATGTTCAATTGGACTGATGAAGAGGATTTCTATACCGGATTTTAGCTGTAATTAAATTTGTTGTTCCCGTGAAGAAGAGCACCGTGGGGATTAAAAAATTCAAAATAATATGGTAATTGTCGTAAATAATTTAAAAATAGAGAAATTTTCAAATAGTACCTAAATAGTTTGTGAAACATTACCTACCATCCATGTTTTTTAAAAACATAACCTGCCACCTAAAATTCCCATTACGTTACCCGATTAACTAACGGAAGAGGATTAAAATTTTGTCTATACGTTTATACCCTTATCATTTTATACATATTTCGATTCGATTCAAAACAAAATCTATAGAAGCTGATCGACCGATTCTGTTTTAATTTTTTCTCGATTCTAATTTCTAGGATTTTGAAGATTATATAGATTTAGATTCGATTCAAAATGAAATCTATGAAAGACTGATTCTGTTTTAATTTTCTCAATTCTAATTTCTAGGGTTTTGAAGATTGTACAGATTTCTATTCGATTCAAAACAATATCTGTGAAAATTGATTGACCGATTCCTTATCTTCTCCTAATGTTTAGCCATGTTTTTGGGAGATCTGATCCATATTTATCTGTAATTGTAGTCTGTAATTCACTTTCGTCAAGATTTGTTAACCTAAAAAAAGAAAAAGAAAAAAAAACGTATTCTGTTATTTTTTAATCGTGGTAAGAAAGCATATTAGGTTAGCAATTCCTCCATCTAGTTAAGTCCTTTTCTTGTCCTAATGTTTAGTTATGTTTTCTTGGATCTCTGATTCATATTTATCTGTAATTTGTAATCTGTAACTCACATTCTCATCAATATTTGTTAATCTAAAAAAAGAAAAAGAAAAAAACATTTGGATCAAGATGACCTTCAGTTATTCTAGTTTCCCTTTATGCAAGTCTCCTGAAAGGTCTCAAGTATGATAAGAACAATTTAGAGGATTTTCATTTTTTTTTTTTTTTTGTTAAAATGTTGCAGAGAAATATGAAAGAAGAAGAAGATCATTTGGGGGTAGGATTAAAAATAGCTAAGAGTAAACTCGATTTTTTCTTTTATAATATGGTATTAGTGTCAACCCAAAATTTGTTAACTGCTGATGTTTAACGGCGCGTCATAAGGGTGTGGGTCCTTCTGAAAAATTTCCCTGAAAAATAAGAGCTAAAATTTTACTTCCCTTTTTTCGTTTCTAAAATAAGTTTCAGAGTTGATAGTTGAGGGTTTGGTGTGTTTCGATTTTTCCTTTTTTATTTACTCTTTCAAAGATTATCGTCTGTTGTGTGACTATTTCAATGGAGAGTTGCGGTTTGTACAACGATTAAAAATGGAAACCTATCTGGAAGTTTTGAATTTCTGATAAAGCAAAGTTTCCTTCGAAGGAGGTTTTGATTCCCTTGAATGGAACGTGAGGTAGGTTTTGGGGAACAAAAGTGTCAGCTTTTAGAAGCTTTAATGGCTGTGGAAGCCTCAATAATGTTGCTTTGAATCCGCCATTGATCATATGTTCGTTGGAGTTCGTGTTGAAACATTCCTTCATGTTGTATTTCTTTGTTTCTTGGATAATCAATGAGGAAAAGATTTTATTTTTGTCTGCAAATGCAGTGAAGAACGTGTCTTCTTTTCTGGGTTATTCGTTTCTTTCGATGGAATGACTCGCAATTCGTGCTGACAGTAACTGTTTGTGAGAAATTTAGGGTCTCTTGGACGATGTTTTAGAAATTCAGTGATCGAATTTGTCAAGGGAAGCTTGGAAAAAATTGAATTTTGGGTGGAATTGTAAATTCGTCGATGCTTTTCTTTGAGGAAATCTCTCAATAGGACAATTTTGCATCAGGTAGAAGAGGTTTTGGAATCATGTTGTCCGCAGTGTCACCTTCAACCGTTGCTGGTAGCTCGCTGGAGGAAATGCTGGAGTCTCTCCGGCAAAGGGAAGAACAGCCCAAGGATATACCCCCAGCATTGCCCACTCGCCCCACCTCAAGAGCTCGGCTTCCCACAGCAAGGTCATTACCTCTTAACTTTAAAGTTGGTGATTCTGCTAATGAGTATCTGCCTAATAATTCCAAAGAGAAGGAAGAGAAGGGGAGATTTAAAGTTGGTGATTCTGCCAATGAGTGCCTGCCTAATAATTCCGAAGAGAAGGAAGAGAAAGGGAGATTTAAAGTTGGTGATTTTGCTAATGAGTACCTGCCTAATTCCAAAGAGAAGGAAGAGAAGCGGAGATTTAAAGTTGGTGATTCTGCTGATGAGTACCTGCCTAATAATTCCAAAGAGAAGGAAGAGAAGGGGAGATTTGAAGTTGGTGATTCTGCTAATGAGTATTTGCCTAATAATTACAAAGAGAAGGAAGAGAAGGAAGAGAGGGGGAGATTTAAAGTTGGTGATTCTGCTAATGAGTACCTGCCTAATAATTACAAAGAGAAGGGGAGATTTAAAGTTGGTGATTCTGCTAATGAGTACCTGCCTAATAATTCCAAAGAGAAGGAAGCGAAGGGGCGATTTAAAGTTGAGTACCTGCCAAAAGAGAAGGGGCGATTTAAAGTTGGTGATTCTGCTAATGAGTACCTGCCTAATAATTCCAAAGAGAAGGAAGATAAGGGGAGAGATCGAGGTCTTCGCAGGGGAGACAGGGAATCAGCCTCCAGACAAGTCAGTTTTGGGAGAAAAAAGATGAAAATCGACCAGCCTTCAGAATCACCATATGGTAAGAAGCCAGGTGATGAGATTTATGGGGAAGTGATAGCTGAAACTGGTTCCAATCATGGAGTTGTATCTTCGACCTTGCCTCAATCACCTGAGGAACGTCAGTGGAGGGACAACATTAGCCATTTTCTGAAGAAGTTGCGCCGTCTTGTGTTTGTAAGGGAATACAGGTGCTTCAAGCTCTGTAGATTAAATTTATGTTACTCCAAGAAACAACGATGAATATGAGTCTCGGTTCTTTTTCCCCCTCTAATTGCTTTACTTTCGGATATCTTAAAAAGAGTTGCTGGAGTGAGGACTAGTTTCCAAACTCTGTGTAAACCTACCTCTGGAAGATTCTTCAGAGTAATAATGTATTGAGATATGCTGCCACAAGAAATGGTGATGCACAAGAATTACTTTACAATTTTGCTGTTTACTTTCTGAATGAGGTATGATCTCTCTCTTGATGCTGGTTTACTCTCTCTGATAGCTGGGAAGTTGAGAAATGATTCTCCAACATTCGCAGATCAAGCCTGTCTCTGTTACAAGTGGGATTACATTACCCAAGGGATTGTCTCAGTATGTAGATCCAGGCACATTAGAGATATGCCTGCACCTCATTGTTCTTTCCCTTTCTGTGGTAAGAAGATTGTTATCCTAGTCTTAAGAAAAATACAGATTTTGATGTAAAAATATGGGAAATCTGCTACTAATATATGTGGACAGGTTATGGCAGGCTCAGGACGTCTACAAACGTTTCGGTTGTTGAGATTTCTTCGAAGTTGAAACTCGGCAGATGGCCATGCTAGTTATTGTAGCCAAATGGCTGTAAGTTTGCAATATGTTTTGCACCTCTATGGTTTGTTGAACACTGTTGCTTTGCAGATTTGTTGTGGTTAATTACTATGTAAACTCATTTCTGCCAATATCATTCCCAATTTTGGCCCAAAAATCTAAAAACAAGGGGAATATCTCAGTCTAAATTGGCAAAATATTTTGCTGAACTGAAAATGACCAAAAAATATTTTGCTGAACTCTGGAATGTTGTAGTTATTTTTCCTTATTCAATCAAAATGCTACAAAGATTGTCTTACTCTCTTTTACCAAATTTAAGGTATATCCTGATCTGAACATATTTGATAAACCACTCTAGTTTGGTCCGATGGATTCATCTTTACCAGGAAATAAAAAGAACTCTTTTGGCCTCACCCCCCCCCTTTTTTTTTTTTTTTTGCTGAAATCTGTGAAGAAACATATTTCTCTTCATATTGAAGCCTTTCAACATCATTCCTGATATAGTTTTGAGGAGTTAGTATGGAATTCATCAACGTAGGGGGAAGGAGGTTAATCGTTTGAGGACTGATGGAAATTCAAAAAGGGGTGAGTTGAGTGCAAAAATCAAAACTTTGAAACACTTCCTAATGAATTTCCTTTGTCCTCCATGATGATCCTGAAGGGGTAATCACACAAATGAGATACAGAGAGGGAAAGAGATGGAAAGATAAAATATCAGAGAGGGAAAGAGATGGAAAGATAAAATATGGCACAAAATTCTTGGAACAGTGACAGGAAATAGTACAAACTACAAATGGGGACCCCTAGATGGGGACTGAATCAAGCAAAAAAGGAACAAACAAACAAAGGGCCACTGAGTTCAAAAGGCAATGCTATCTACATCATGTTGGTAGGTAAATCCTAGGTTCTAATAATATGCCTATTTCTATAGGAATCCGGACATGTTCTCTCAATGTGAGAGAGATTTTTGCATGTGTTTCAAAGATTATGCTGCCCAAGATCTGCTGAAAGAGTTCTTGATCTTCTTGACCATCTCCTGAGCTTCCTCTCCATCCATATTTGGTAAATAGATGCATTGAACGTGAGTCCCGTTTCGCAGCACCTTGTCCCTCTGAAGGCCTTGCCAACCCATCTCCATTCCCTCTCGCACAAATCCTTTGATGGAAAGTCCAGTACTTGTGAAGGATATGCTCCCAGGGAAGGCCAGCAAAAGGACAAGCAAAGAACAGGTGAGAGATATCCTCTGGAGTGTTCTAGCTTAATAATAACAAGAATTTGGCAACATATTTTTCTATAGTAGGAAAGATTGCATCGGAGGAGATTGCGTGAGAGCCCTCTACCCAATAAGACTATAACAGGAATGGATCCCTGGAACCAAATGAGCTTGTGTTAAGGAACCATTTGGCCTCTAGTCTCACTAAATCCCACACTGAAGAGGGTGAAGGCCCAACTGAATTAGCCAAAGGTCATATTTTTAAATCGCCACTCTCCTTGGGTTTCCTTTCTAACCCAGCCAAGGCATCCTAGGCTGCCCTTAGACTTTTGGGAAATAGAGGTCATGGCCTTCACTCTCCCTTCCTGATGATGGCTGACACTTTGGCCATTCTGCCCAGGCCAGACCCAACCCTGATACTTTCTTGATAGGTGTTGATGAGAACCGTCTGTGGGTGTCAGTTGTCAAGCTATTGAGAACTGTATCCCTTGGTGTTACTCAGTCAACTCCAATCAAGCAAAATATCTCCATTAATTATCTAGACATGGACCCATCATTCACAAAATCTGAGCTGCTGGGACAGTAGGATCATTCCCTAGAACTGAAATTTGAACTTCTAAATCTGCCTTTGGAGATAGATAGGGAAATATCCTCCAGCAATCCAACATCTCTTGTGCAGATACTGCATTCCTTAGAATCTAAGGGGAGTTCTTTTGGGTTCAAGGTCTCCAACCCAGACCGGATCCCGATGCTATTAGTTGACCTGTTTTCTAAGTCAATCTGATTTCGCCCAGTCAGATTTGATCTGATGAAGATCTTGTCTAATCCGCTTGACCTGTCTGGGGTTATGAATGATGAGTTAGATCACATCACATCACCGCCTTTCAGTTGGAATCTTGGATTTGGGGCATTAGATTCTGGTCTGAATTGTCTGTTTGTCTTCTACTTCAGGCTGAGGAATATTATGCTCTTGAAGACTCCCATCCTCTTATGGATATTACATCAATCAAGGAGAACCCACAAGCATATCCTATCAATACGGATGTATTGGTGCACTAAAAATGAATCAGAAGACCAAAAATGTTGATCTATACCCCCTTCTGAGTTCTGACTGCTACCAGAGGCTTTTTAATTGAGGTTTACATTTCTCAATCTTCACATCAGGATATGTAATTATGCAAATATCCCTAACTCTTTCGTCGCCTCCATTAAACATTTCTTAAATATCCTTTTTCCAAATGCTCGGTGAGTCTACAATCATGTCATTATCTATCACCACTTTCATGAAACAGGGGTCATTATTTTGAATCATCTCTGGAAGCCAGTATGGTAAAACTTAGGTTACACTTCAGGTAATGTTTATCAAACAGAACTTGCTTTTGGTATCACACCATTTACTTCTGGTGAATAGCTAGATGATCTCAATCTCCAAATTGGTGGTTTTTACTTTCCCCTTTCAACCTTTTATATTCTGTAACATCCATATGATAATGAATAAAATGGATAGCTTGGAATTTTTGTTGGTTAAGCTTCACATAATTAAACTTTTTGCTGCATAATCTACCCTTGTCCTCAAAGGGAAGGATGTCTTTTTGAGCATCATCCAGAGTGGGGGTGTTAGTGATGGTCTTTTCAGGACCCATTGGTAGAGAATCTAGAGATGATTCTATTACAGCTGAGGTCCAGGAAGATAATGGTAGGATGAAGTGATGAACACAAGGGGGCTCCTTACTGATAATCAATCAGTTTCAAGCATGAGCAGAGCTAGGTCTTTTTGTTTTCAGGGGATTTTACTCTCTTGGAGGATGAGAACTGCCAATACTTAAGCAGAAAAGTTGAACAGGGTGGGGGTTGAATTGGGGTTTTGGACTCTTGCCCTCTTGTTAGCCTACTTCTTGAGGCTATGTGGCATTCTGTGTCCTGTGTTCCAGCTGTTATTTTGCATTAAAATTTCATCCCCCCACCCCCACCCCCACCCCAATCCCAACACACACACACTGCATGTAACAGAACTTTTCTGTACTGATTTTTCTGGACAGCACAATTATCTGGCATGTAGCAGGTTGGATGGAGGCTGGAAATTTGTAGACAAATAGATCCAAAAGTTCCCTCTCACATGTAAATTTTAGTCTAAACAGAGTCAGCCAAGTGCCATAATAAAGCTTTGATGCAAAAAAAATGGGATTTATTGAACAGAAGCTGAAAATACAATGGGGAATATGCAATACATGTAAGGTATAGGATTGAATGTGAGTATAATTTTACAGATGGTCAATCTAAAGCATTCCTAGATATCTAATGGTTGGATCCAATTTGTTACATCATCCTTCCACATGACACTAGGTCTGCAGTCAAGAGAAGCCATCTTAACTTGGAAGTCCAGGGAATTTTTTTTTATATTATTTTTTATTATCTCCAATTTAATCAAAATATATCAACAAAAGTTTTCACATCATCAGTTCTTTTGTGGCCTTTTGCCCAATATAATCCATTAATTCATCAATATTTTTCCCCATTACCAAAATGGTGTATTAATGATAGAATATTCTTCTGCAGATCTGATGTTGATTTCCAGGAATTTTGTTTGCAAGTGCTATTCGAGTGTTTGAGCAAGGACAGAGCAGCTCTTTTACAGGTATTTTGATCGATAGGATACATGTCATTTAGTGAGCAGTGGACAGACCAATATCTTTTTTTTTTCAAGGAATATATATATAGATGAAAGCTACCCAAGTACAGAACCAAGAGAGAGAGTATAATTGAATTATTTGGTGCTGCTTTCCTCCTTGTAGTTTATATTTATAGAAAATAGAAAATAACTATTAGCTAGGATCTAGGACTCTACAAGTCAGAGTCCTAGTCACAAACTAAAGACAATGTAAACTCAAAATAGGAAAAGGAAACTAACAAGCCTAATTAGTAAAACAAATTAATAAAGCAAACTAATAAACTAATTAGGAGTCCATCAGTCCAGATGATTAACTCAGAGTAGTTAATCATTATTAGGACTCTGGCTGTGCCACTAATGGAGGTTGATCTTGAGCTACTACTTCTAATGCCCAACCGGTAGGCTCCATATTAACCTATCTCCAGCTTTGCATCATGTGACAAAATAAGATATAAATAGAGAATGAGAATGGAAGAATAGAAGAAGATGAAGAACAAAAGTAAAACAGAGAGAATGAGTGTGTTTTCTGCCCCCCTGCCATTTATTTATTAATGAAGAAACTAATTACAACCTAGTAGAATTCTATAAAGTAATTATAATGAAGCTTTAATAACTCTAATCTAAGTAACTCTAAAGCATGAAGGAAAACATAAAGATAAGACTAAACATAATAGGACACCTCACGACCATTATTGACACCATATAGTGGCTATCGACAATATCCCATGATGTGTACCACGTTGAGAGGTATCTCGACACTCCCCCTCCACTTCAAGCGGAACATGCTCCAACTTGGAATATACAAAAATATCTCAACACTCGCTCTCAAGCTGGAGTTTTGGCTTGGAATAACAAGAATAAATATAAATCATAACACCGGTCTTCAATATATATAACTATTGGAGATGCCAAAGATCACAAAGAGAACTTCTGGCAGCAATCATAGCTGTCAAGGCGACAAGGCGATCTTAGGCGTTGGAGGCCGGCTTGGGCTCCTAGGTGACCAAGGCGCTCCTTAGAAATTTTCAACAAGGATAATCTGTGGTCTCTAGATTTTGTTATTTATAAGAATTCTTAGAAATATTAAAAAGAAATATAAAACACAAAGAATGCTTCAGAAGCTTTATAAATAACATAACAGAACTGCTACAGTATTCAAGAGAATGACTTAGTTTATGCATCCAATTGGATAGTTTCTGGTCAAGCCTATGTTGCTTCAACTTATTTGGGTTGAATTGTGAATAGGTGGGCTAATGGTAGAAAACATTAAGAGGAATGAGGAACTAGAGGATGCCTTCTTCAGAATTCAGATACCAAAAGTGCCTGGTGTCCTGCATATAGCAAGTGTATCCCTCTACAGCTCTAGTTGGACACAGTGGAAGTGGAAGCCAAAGTGATCAGCTTTGTCAAGAGATTCTATGATTTGGAAGCTGGAGAAGTGATAACAAATGGTGTCAACTTAAAGAAGCAACAGCTCAAATGGTAAGGGAAAAGGTTGGGCTTGTTGACAAGGAACTGTCTTATTTATAAGAAGAAGAAAAAAACATTCGGACTTGCAGAAGAAAGGAGGAGGAGAAAAACTCAGTCGATAATTGGGAAAAAAAAAACAGAGCATTGCAGAGAAGGAAAAAAAAACATTCGGACAGAAGAAGAAGAAGAAGTGATGAACTTAGTCAACAATCGAAAAAAAAAAAAAAAAACCACAGCGTTGCAGAGAATTAAAAAAAAAAAAAACATTTGGACTTGCAACAAAGAAGAAGAAGAATATGATGGAGGAGAAGAACTTCGAGTGATCGTCTGATGGACATTCTGAAAAAAAAAACAAAAAAAAAAGTCGTTGCAGAGAGTTTCTCGAGGAAAAAAAAAACATTTGGACTTGCAGAGTTGAAGAAGAAGAAGAAGAAGAAGAAGAAGAAGAAGATGGAGGAGAAGAACTCCATCAAGTGTTGAGTGAGTCTGATGTTTGACGTTGGGAAAAGAAAAAAAACAAAAAAAAAAGGTCGTCGCAGACTGCAGAGAATTTCTCGAAGAAAAAAAAAATCGTTGCACACGCAGAGAGGAAGAAGAAGAAAGAATAGTGAAATAGATACATCATGCCATTCATATAAAATACAATCATTAAAATTAAAGTTACATACCTGATGCCGACCGCCGGAAGGAGAGTGGTTTAGGACACAGGAAACCCTAATCACTGGAATAGGAAGAGGAAGAGGAACAATTCAGAGTTGAGAGTTGAGACGTCAGAGTTTCGATTTTCTTTTTTCAAACAATGCTCTGGCTCTATAATCCATTGTATATATAAGCCATGATTCCATGAATTGGTGTACAATATATTATTGTACACCAAACCAATGTAAAAGTTAGTTTTAGAATCTTATTAAAAAAAGACAAATAATAATTATAATAATATATTAATCATTTAATCAAAAGGTATATATATATATATATATATATATATATATATATATATATATATATATATATATATATATATATATATATATATATATATATATATATATATACTTGTACCAAGGCGGCCGCCTAGGCTTTCTGGGCGTCCAAGGCGGCCGCCTAGGCTTTCTGGGCGTCCAAGGCGCCCAAGGCGAAGCCTAGGCGACACCCAGAAAGCCTGGGCGGCCACCTTGCGAACGTTCACAAGGTGCCTGGCCTCCCAGCCCATATTTTGTCGCCTAGACGCCTAGGTGTCGCCTTGACATCTATGGTAGCAATGCCAAATCATGAACACTTATCATCATAACCACCAACGAACAAGATATGCGTTGCAGAATAACAATCATCATAGGTAGGTACATCAATCACCATAGCAGTTTTTGTAGTTGATAAACAGATAGCATCAAGGCCCTATAAATAGAGAACATATGGTCGCATGAACTGGATAACTGCATCACTTGTAGAGTTGTATCTCGTGCAACTGGTAGTAGTAGGCACTCACACAAGAATTTTTTTTATTTTTTATTTTTGGGTAAGTAGAGCTCACACAAGCAAATGTTGCATCTTAATCTTGTGCAATTGATAAAAAAGTTTCTTTTCCTCGAGCAGACTTAAACAAGCTGATAAAACTGAATCTTCCTTGAGAATACTCGAATCTCTCTTCCTTGGGTAGACTAGAACAAACTAATAAAAGTACCCTCTTCCTTGAGCAAACACCAGTCTCTATTCCTTGACAAACTCATAAATAAAAGTCTCTTCCCCCCCGCCCATGTGGAGCATTCCACATGGACAAATTACCAGGGGTCTTCAACAATGAAATAAGGATGATATCCCAAATAGTAGAGTAACTAGGATCACATGATCTTCCAAAGCAGAATATAAAACCTGACCACAGCAGAATATCCAACCAAAATATCACTATGAACAAACAAAATATGTATGGAATTCTTGATCTGCTCCATCAAATTTTGTGGCGACCTGAATGGGAAGAAAATTTGAAGTCAGTGATGGGTTCTAGGCTCAGGGCGGAGCCCCCGCAGTATGGACCTGACCCATCTTTGGGAGGATAAACAATAGAAATACCAAAAATTCTACCCCATAGATGCCTCTCTAATTGTAGGATATTAAAGTATATCCAAATTTCAATGCAATCCAACAGCTGAATCAAAAGTTATGAAGAAGTCCTTAAGTGACTTGAACTTAGGTAATGATGGAAGGGAATTTTTGGACAGAATTGAAAAGTCAAAATTCTGGTCAATGGATGTCAACCAGATTTAGAACCTAGACTGTCATCGGGATAGGAGAGTGGTGAATGAATATGGAGGTGATCCGAAGGTGGGATGGTGATCTATTAACGGTCCTGGTTGAACTGGGAATGTTCCAGTTCGGGTCGGCAGTGAGGGACAAAATTAGAAAATCAGCAGTAAGGTAATGTTAACAGTAGGAATGGAGATGGGAGCATAGTTGTCAAGGCGTCGGCGTTCGGGAGATTTTCTGAAGCCTAGGCGTTAGAGTGCCTTGTGTGTGTGAGAAAGGCGGTTGCCTAGGCACTCTGGGCGTCGCCTAGGGCACCTTGGATGCCCAAAATGTCTGGGCGGCCGCCTTGTTGTCTTTTTTTTGTTCTCATATTCCTTCATAAGATTTATCAAACTGGACAAGAACAATATTTATCAGACAATACTTATTTTATACTTCATTTATTAGGATATTATTCATAAATAAGCAAAATACCCCCCATTTGAATCCAATAAAAATAGTCTAAAATTCAAATTCTAGAAGGATAAAAAGTCAACCCTCCAGTTCAAGAACAAAAATCGTATTTTTGGGTGTGGGAGCTAGGGCTGCAACAGGGCCGGGTTGGGCTGGGTTTTTCAAAACCCTAACCCCAACCCTGACTATTGAAACTTAACCCTAATCCAGCCCAACCCTTTCAGGGTCAGAAAATGTACAACCCTAACTTTGACCCTGACAGGGTTGGGCCTAACCCTAACCTGCCCTGATTGACCCTGATAGGGCTGGGTTGGGCCGGGTCAACCCTGATTAACCCTGATTCAGGGTTAGATTGACCCTGATATTGACCCTGATATTGACCCTGATTGACCCTAAACATACAACAAATTATCAAATAACAATTACAACTTAAAACATATGACAAATACAAGCAACCTATGATATTCTTTTAAGAACCTAACAAATACAAACCAAATCAGTTTAAGTGTTTAACAAGGAACAAATACAAATCATATATATATTTATAAATATATTCAAATATATACAGGGTCGGGTTGGGCCGGGTTCAACCCAGGGGGTCAACCCTAACCCAGCCCAACCCTGCCAAGGTTCATATAAAATTGAACCCTAACCCAGCCCTGTCAGGGTTCGGGTCGGGTTCAACCCTGCCAGGGTTCAGGGCGGGCCTGGGTGGGTTCGGGTTGTTAGGGTAAAACTTGCACTCCTAGTGGGAGCTATTTTCAACTTCCAAATGCTAGGTTTTTTTTCAAATATTAAAATTCTATAAATCTTATTATAGTAAAGAATCACTAAAAACCAAGAGCACGCCAAAATAATTTCTTGCTTTGAAGTCCAAAAAAGAATTTACATTTATACGACTTTAAACAGCATTCACGTACTCCAAACAAGGTTTGACCGAAATGTAACTCCTTTATTATAATTCGGATTCAAGCAATCTCGGATTTGTTGGAAAGCTGATTATGCTAGCTTTGCAACATATTCGAGATTGCTTGAATCCAAACTATATTAAAGGCGTTACGCTCTGGTTAACTTTGTTAGAAGTACGCAAATGTTAGTCATAAATACGTGTTGCCTACTTAACTCATTATTTGTTGTCTTGTTGGTTTTCTCATATTAATTAAGTTATGTCTTAAGTGTTGATTATTTATGTAGAATACTGCATATATATATAAACATTAATATAGCATTAATATTTTAGAAATAAAAAAAAATACACTGGGAATGCCTTGGTCCCCTAGGCAACGCTTAGGCGGCGCCTAGGCAGCCAGGATGGCCCCGAATGCCTTGGATCGCCTTGTCGCCTTGACAACTATGGATGGGAGAACTCAAACATGAACTAGAAACAGAAACAGATCGGTGGAAGAAATAATAATATCAATGACAGACGATTAGCAAGAAATTGATAGAAACAAACAGAATTTGATGGCAGTTAGTTGATGAGATCAGATTACAACCATTGGTATAAAGTTTTATCTAGTCAGAATAGGAAATAGCCAGTCCAAATCTGTTAGTAGCAAACCGAATAAATGATTGGGTAGGAGTGAAATAAAACAAGAACAAGGGAATGCGATGGAAGATGCAACACATAAATCAGACCTGAAATAATTAATGGCAATACTTACTTGATAATGGATGGAGGATAAAAAGATTCAGATCTGAAACTACAGAGAATGCTTACCAGAAATTGCAAAGAAGATATACCAGAACTTGCAGAGAATAGAAAACAAATCCAGAGGCCACAATGGTGGCTGCACTCCACAATTAGAAAACCTTAAACGACTCTCAAAACTTCAACCCATGTGACTGCTTTGATACCATGTGATAAAATAAGAAAGAAAGAGAGAAGAAGAAGGGAAGAAAAGAAGAAGAAGATGAACAAAAGGGAAAGAAAGAGAATCATGAATGTGCTCTCTCCCCCCACTGCCATATATTTATCAATAAGGAAAGCAAGTAAGAACAACCTAGTAGAATTTTAGAGAGTAAATTATGAGGAATCTCTAATAACTATAATCTAAGTAACTCTAAAGCATAAAGGAAAACATAAAGATAAGACTAAACACAATAGGACACCATATGGCTATTATTGACACCACGTAGTGGCTATCAACAATAGCCCATGATGTGTATCATGGTGAGAATGTCTACTGAACCCTATTATTTCAACACTCCCCCTCAAGCTGGAACATGCTCCAATTTAGAATAAAAGATCTCAACACATCATATAGCTAGAAGAATTAAAAAATTAAAGTTTATATGCATGTGTACGAGCTTTGCTATGGTAATACACATCTGAAATAATTTAGAACGAACACAAAAAGCCTAGTGTATTGTTGGAGTAATACACCAAGGGACCATTCAAGATCATGACCCTTAGTGTACATTTTTTATTAATGATATAGTCTTGATGGATGAAACAAAAGCATGGATAAATGCCAATTTAGAATCATGGAAATTTTCATTGGAATCAAAAGGTTTTAAGATAAGTATTACAGAAACATAGTGTATGGTGAGTAACTTTAGTAACACTGGGAATGAAAAGTGTGGGATAATGAAAATTGGTGATAGGGAGATACCACAAAGTGGTAATTCTAGATATCCAAATCTAATCGTAAATAAAGAAGGAAAAATAGTGGATGATGTTGCACAAAGAATTAAAGCAAGGTAGATGAAGTGGAGAGGTGCGTTTGGAGTGTTTATTGTTGTGAGATTGATGTCTCCCTTTAAAACTCCAAGGGAAATTTTATAGGACAGATATATGACCAGCAATGATGTATGGAGCTGAATGTTGGGTAGTGAAGAAACAACATATAAACAAACTCAAGAAGTAATAGAAAATAAACCAAATTTGGTACCTGAATATTCAGTTTGATAACCTGGTACTAATTTTCTCATTTTACTATGTTAGTAATTGAAAAAACTTCTTCTAAAACCTAAAAGAACCCATTAGAGCCCATTCAACCATATAAAATTTCATAAATTGTACCGTTCCATGAAACCTAACTTAGTTTCTTTGTCAACCATCACAAACAAATAAAAGAGATACAAAAGAGAGTAGTCGAGGTTAGCATTCTTCGATGTTATATGGCTCTGACAGCATGCGATTTTCTCTCTCCCAATCCCTCCTTGAGTTTGACCGCCTCCCCTCCATGGCTGGTCCCCCCCCTCGCCCCCCCCGGGACCCCGAAGATGGTAAAATCAAGGAGATCCAGCCACTACCTCCTGCAAACCCTGTGATGAATGCCTCCGATATTAGAGGACATTGGAATGCCCTCTTTCACTCTGCCCCTTTATCTCTTGGTGAAGGGTTGCCCTTCACTTCACTACTCTGGTGAAGGAAGATGAGTTTAAGGTTGCTACTGGCTTAGACAGCTCATTCCCAAACGAGATATCCAGGTGGACAAAATCATTGGTTGGTCAATTTGTGGGAAGAATACCGTTCCAGCTAGTAAAAAAAATATATTCTTTGGCAATGGAAGTTGTATGCGGATGTTGAGACTTTCCTTGTCGACAATGGCACGTAAAATTTTCGATTTGCTGATGAAAATGATGAAATTGGCGTGCTGGAGAAAGGCATATGGTACGTGGCCAGGAAGTCCATTGTGATTAGACAGTGGGATGAATTTCTTCGTGTTGACAATATGAACATCAAATACCTACCCGTTTGGTTGTCCCTACCAGGCCTTCTACTTCATCTCTGGTGTGAGGAAGCCCTGACCTGGATAGGTTCGGTTCTTGGTACTCTGTTTTCTGAAAGATGCATGAAAGTTTAATCTAGGCTTGCGTTCCCTCGAATTTGTGTCGAAGTCCAAACGGACACTCCTCTGCCAGTCTTCTTTTACATTTGGTGCGGTAAGAAATCTCGATGGAACCGACCGATTAAATTTGATTTGAAACCCCCTATACACCTTGTGCAAGGCTTTCGGCCATGGCACGGGATCTTGTAATCCAATGGCTGTCAACCAGGTGGACCACTTGGTTGGAAGAAGGCAGGAGGTCACTGCACCAAATGGCGGCAAAAAACCACAGCGGAATCCTTGGCTGACGGTAGGGTTGAAGAAAGTGGAAAAAGGCTAGAGAAGACGAAGATGACGTGGAAGAGGTAAGAGGCTTACCTGTAGGATACTTGTCACCACAAGTGAGGATCTAACTCCCCAGGCTTTACCCATTAGCAAGAAGTTCATAGCCCTAGGGATTGAAGACGAAGATGATGACGGCTCCTCTGTGGCAGAAGAAGAAAATTTACCTTCTGATGCTAATACTCCCTTTGCATCCCCTGAACGTGAGAAAGAAGTTGCCCCTAAGACCCCGTGATGCAGTCCAAGGACCAGCCAGCAGTAGACCAGTCCCAGACCCAGCCAGCATTGGTACAGTGGACCAGATCAAAGCCAAGCTGCAGCACTACTGTTCACAGCACTGTTCACGTGAACAGTGCCAATCGACAGCTGTAGATAGCTGTCCATAGTGAACCACCTCTTCTCCTAGTTTAGATGTTTATTTATTTTGGGAACTTTCTTAAGTTTTAGTTATTTATTTATTTTGGAAACTTTCCTAAAACTTGGTTGTTTAGTTATTTTGGAAACTTTCCTAAAGTTTCAGTTGTTTAGTTATTTTGGAAACTTCCTTTTGGATATCAAGGAAAGTTTCTTTTGTTATTTTGGATATTTTATTACCATGTTATGTAATCTGTTACAGCATTATAAATAAGATGGACAAAGAAGAGGGACGCAGAGATTTAGAGAACCGGAAAAAAAGTTATCGAAAACTTTTCTGGCTGAGTCTCATTGGTTGTGACACTCAACCAAAATTTTTTCTTTTCAATTTCTGTTTTCTCTAGCTACTTCAAAAGCTTTCTGTTACAATCTGATTCGCCATTATTTGCAACTAATCTACTTGACAATAGCCTTGGGGAAAAGAGGACATTACTGTTACAGGCAGAACAGACCACAGCTAGGGCGGTACCTATAGCAGTTAAGGAATTAAGTATCGTGTATCGGTACCGTATCGGTCAGTTGAAATTAAAAGACGTATGATATCGTATCGTGGATACAGTGGATACGCATGGATACACATGGATACGGGTAAAATATGCATAGGAATGCTTAAGAAACATAAAAAACACTAATTTAAAACATAAAAACACTCTAATTAACCAATTTTATAGTCTAATTACAAGACATTAAATGATTGGAGTCAATACATTACTTCCAATCATAGGTATGTATATAAATTATAAAAATTTTATTTACACTAATTACACTAATTTACCTCCAATTAACTAATTTTTATATATTTTTTCTTTATAAAATTAATACCATTTCTTTACTTTTAAGTGGTGTACATAGTATGTTAATATAGTTAGTGATACATGGGATCATGTCCCATGGACTATATATAAAACCAGGAGATTGGGCTTTTTCTCTGTTATACGGTACAGAGGTTCTGCCGGAGACGATTGCAGGGGACGAAAGTGCTGGGAAAGATTTTTGGAGCCGATTGTTGAAGACGAAGATCGCATGGCACAGGTTAGTATTTTTTTTTTTCTTCCTCTTCTTCTTCCCCTCTTCTAGTAGCGGCGGCGGTGGCCACTGATGCTGTCTGCTTCTCCTCCTCTGGTGGCAGTGGCGATCGCTGCTGCTACTCTTCTTCTCCTCCTCTTGGGGCGGCAGCAGTAGCTGCTGCTATGCTGTTTGATTCTCCTCTGGCGGCGGCTAGTGGCGGCTGCTGCTGCTGCTGCTGCTGGCGAAGGCAGCAGCTCCTCCTCCTCTTTCTTCTTCTTCTTCCTTTTCTTCCTCTTCTTCTTCCTTCTTCACCGACTCTGTTTCTGCAAGTTTTTTTTTTAAAAAAACAATACGTGTATTGGCCTGTATCGATGCATATCGGACTGTATCGACCCGTATCGGTTCAATACTACCGATACACATGGATACAGTTTTATTTAAAAAAAAATGACATGTATCGCCATGTATCATATCGATCACTGTCGATACCGATACGTATTGGCCGATACGCCCCGTATCGTGTCGATACTTGAAACCTTGGTAGCAGAACTTTTCAAGGTCCATAACTTCTTCAAACCTTCTTTAATCGTCTCCAAACTTTGGCTCATGTACAGATCCGTTATTAAGACTATCTTCTACAAGTTTCAAGGATTTCTAAGGGATGGATTTTCAGATAAGTAAAATTTTCTATTGTTTTATAAATTTGATTTGGGTTGGACTATTGTAAGATCCTGTAGCAAAGAGGGATAAATGGTTTGAATGTGTTGAACCCCTCTTTTGTCATCACCTTGAGCTCCTCTGATACTCAATCGCTTGGGGAAAAGAACCCTATCCTTGCTCCCATCCCAGACCTCCCTTTTGCTGCTTCGGGAGCGACATCTCTCCAGTCGACTACGATTTCAAAGCCTCTCTTCACAAATCCTCTTTCCAGACCAGTCTCCACCTATAAATCAAGAAAGACCCTTTCCTCAAAGCGGTACTCTCACCTGACAAGGTCCAACCATGTGCTGAACCCGGGTCAATTGATACAAGGACTGACCATGAGGACCCCATTATTAACACAACCCTTGACCAATCCACCCTTTCACTTGACACCCACCTCCTTGCACCCAACCACCCAAACCCATTTCCTCCCAAACGCCTTTTATCCTAACCCAGTCAGCCCATCCTCTTAGTCCCATACTCCTTGCCTGCAAATGAAGAAATCCACTCCCCTCCCCTTGATTACCGAACTACCCTCTAGTTCTCCCCCTCCCCCCCCCCTTCCAATGAACCCCCATCTTCCATAGACAATCAGAGGATACAGTGAACGATAATATTGCTGAGGTTGCTACGGTGGCTTTGGTGGTTGAAGAGAGAGATGATGGTTAGCGACTATGTTCTAATGGAAAAGGTAAAGCTTGTTTTAAAGGCAAGCGATCCTCTTGCTCTTCAAAACATAGTCCTCGAGAGCCTAAGGGCTCGGGATCCCATTTACAATCCTAACATGATCTTGTGTGAGCTTTGTTCTATCTGATATCTCGATTACCACGATGAAGGGATTCTTTTGGAACATTAGGGGGTTGAACTCTTCTACCAAGCAAGCAGAAGTGAGAAAATTCATTAAGAAGCGCCATCTATCTTTCTATATTCTTGGGGAAACCAGAGTAAAGGAGGATGAAGCTGATGATATTGCTAGGATGTTAGCTCCGAAATGGAAGACGGCTTTCAACTACGGCTTCCATGGCAACGGTTGATTATGGTGTTTATGGGACCACTCAAAGTTTAATTTCACAATGGTAGTGCATCTGATCAGTTCATCCATTTTAAAGTTGTTGATCCTTTAAATCCAAATGGTTTTCATTTCACTGCTATTTATGCTTCAAATTCAAGGTCGCCCGTAGAAGGTTATAGGAGGATCTTTGTACGGTTCATACCCATGGTTTTAAAACTCGACCGAGAAGGGTCGAGATCTCGACCCTTCTCGGTGGTCTCGACAGGGTTGAGATGAGATTACTGGTCGAAACTGGGTCTCGACCAGTCTCGACCAGTTCTCGACTGATTCTCGACTGGTTTCGACCAGTTTCGAACTGGTCCAAAGCTTATATAAGAGTCTCGGTCGAGATCTCGACCGAGACTCATTTTTCTTCTCAATTCCCTTCTGTTTTCTTCTCCTCCTCCATTCCTTCTTCTCCAACCTTGCATCTAAGGTTCGAAAACCTCTGTTCTTTGCAAATCTCGCCATCAAACTGTTGTTGGAAGCTCATTTTGACATATTCTTTGCAAATCTAAGGTTTGAGGTATGGTTTTTTTCCCCTAAAACTTACTTTTTTACATGAATTTGTTCAATACATGTTGGTTCATCATGAAATTTATATATGTGAGAGTCATTAGGCCGATCTACAACCTTATCCTTTCGAAATTATTTTCTTGCATATATATTTTTTATTTTAATTTTCTGTTAAAAAAATATATTTTCCAGCAATTAAAAATTAAAAAAAATATGATAAATATTAATTAGATGGTATTGAAAATATTATATGATGAACACCGTTGGCCGATCTACGCGGCCACGGTTTCATTTTTTTTTTCCTGTATATATATATATATATATATTTATTTTATTTTTTGTTTAAAAAAATAAAAAAATACATTTCTTAAATATTAATCAGTTTACTTTCAAAATAATATATGTTGAACACCGTTGGCCGATCTACGCGGTCACGGTTTCAGTTTTTTTTTCGTACATATTTTTATTTTTATGAATTTTTTATTAATAAATCCTATTTTCCAGCAATAAAAATTAATAAAAAAAATATTAATACTTATCTACTGGTGTTCAAAATAATATATGTTGAACATTGTTGGCCGATCTACGCGGTCACGGTTTCAGTTTTTTTTTCTGTACATATTTTTATTTTTATGAATTTTATATTAATAAATCCTATTTTCCAGCAATAAAAAATTAATAAAAAAATATTAATACTTATCATGGTGGACGCGCATCTTCATCACGGCCTATGACTGGGTATACACGTAGGTCTCGTCAACGGGAACGCCCTTTGCAACCAGTGGAAGAAGAAGAAGATCGTTTCTTTGACATCGTTCCAGATCCTGATATTATGCCTGATGTTGAAATTGATAGCATGTCTACAAGTTTTGGAGGATTAAGCATTGAGGGTAGCAGTGGACAGGAGTAGGGGCAGTGGAGTGCTCATGGATTTGGCACCACTTTGGCGTACGGTTCTTATTCCGGTGATGATGACCGCATGATGGGAAGTGCATATGATTATTCCGCTGATACTAGTAATGCTACATCACAGACTGACTCAAACTTTGTGGACAGTCTATTTTCAGTCCCAAATTTGCAAAGAACCACGCCCCCACACCAACCAATTTATGCTCACTTTACTCCATATTATAGTGAATCGTATCCAAGGTTGGGTATTTTTAGAAACTTCCCAGATCATATGTATGAGAAATATGTGGAAGACTACCAGACCTTCTATAGCCGAAGGATGTCGTGGCAGGATTTTGTTTATCAGACCGAGATATATTTTCTTCAACAAAGTCAATCTGATTAGATGGAACCTGCACGCCACTCTACATATGATTAGACATTGAGATGGACTAATGGGAATGTATTATTTCATTTTGAGTATTTAAGTCTTTCATATAATGAGTACTTGTAAATTATGTTATTTTGTGGGATTTATGATTTATGAATGTATGATTTTTCGATAATGTGATTACTTTTTATGCTTCAAATGTGTTTATATATGTTGAATAAGTATTTTCCTACAATATATAGCCTTAAAATGGCTCTAAAATGGACTTAAACAGCAAAAAATGGCTTAAACCATAAAAAAAACCCGTCGAAACTCCCATTTTTACCCTTTGGGAGTTTTGGCAGGTTCTCGCCGAGATCTCGGTAATCTCGGTTTTCTCAAGGGTCGAGACACCCTCGAGAACCGAGATTTCGAACTATGTTCATACCTCCTTAGGGAACATCCCCTGGGGAATTATAGGAAACTTTAATGTTGTCAGATATTCTAATGAAAAGATGGGAGGGTAGTTTGATGGGAACTCGGTGAGAATTTACATCTTGGCTTGATTCTATCGGCATGATGGATCTTAAATGGGTTGGATTGAAATTCACCTGGAATAACAAAAGAATAAGATATCAAAGGGTGTCTTGTATACTAGATAGAGTTCTGGTTAATGACAGTTGGTTATCGAAGTTTAGCTCATCTAAAGCTGCTTTGAATTCTCTGGAATCTCTGACCATTGCCTAGTCATTTTCACATTATCCCACTATATATCCTTTGGCTCCACGCCTTTCTGATTCTTTGACATGTGGGCTGGCCATGAAAATTTTATGGCGGTTGTGACAGAAGCTTGGGAGAGGATTCCCTTGAACCCACTCCGGCTTTGATTATATGTCCTTAGAAATTAAGGGAGGTCAAGCGAGCTCTTGTCATTTGGAATAAAAGAACTTTTGGCAATATATCAAGTGCATTGCAGGGATGCAGAAATGATTTGAATACCGTGCAACTCAGGTTACAAGCCCCTGTGACTGATAGCTCCTTTGTCGAGGTAGAAAAGGATCTATCCGTGAAGTTGGCTTCTCTGGTGGCTCAAGAGGAGATTTTTTTCAAATTGAAGTCCAGAATGAGCTAGCTAAAGCTTTCTAGAGATCAACCCTCTAGGAGCAGTGATATTGCTACTTGGAGTGCCACCACAAACGGGAATTTTTCCTCATCCTCTGCTTTGGAAATGGTGAGATCTCTAAGTCCCAAGGTTGCTTGGTATTATGCGGTTTGGTTACATGGGTACTCTCCCCCATCATAGTTTTATCCTTTGGAAAGCTTTGACTAAGTCTCTCCTGAATCCCGATAAGTTCCCTTCTTCATGATCGGGGTATCATCCCTAACTCTTATTGTGGCTTGTGCTGGTCTTAGGAAGAAAGTGTCCACCATCTCTTTTCCAATTGCCCTTTCTCTAATAAAATTTGGGAAAAGATCTTCGAAAAATGTTGGCTTACTAAACGAAGAATTCGTTGTTTTGATATGGAGTGGAAGTGGATGACGAAGAAATTCAAGGAAAAACCCCATGCGATACTATTTCCAAGCTTGCATGCGCTGTGACTTTGTATCATATATGGTTCGAAAGAAACCTTAGACGGTGGGTGGCAAAGTCGAGAAATTTTGCTCATATTTGGGAAGCTATTGTCGTCGATGTTCGTGGAGCCGTTACGCCTATTGCTTCCCCTCCCCCCTCAAGGAACATATTCATTTTGTCCTCTGGGAATCTGGCCAATTTTTTAGTGTTGTTGGTTTATGGCTGTTGCCTTTCCTTTATTCGGGGTTTAATACCTATGTTTTGTAAGGAGTCTGGCTTTATCGTTTGGACTCCCAGATTTGTTCTCACTCTTTCGTGCTGATGTTAATATATTTATTTATTCACCTTAAAAAAAAAAAAAAGAAACATATAAACAAGCTGAAATAAGGAAGTTGAGATGGACAAGTGGAAAAATTAAAATAGATAAAACTGGGAATCAGTAAATTAGGTTTAATTTATGAGTTACTCCGATACATAATAAGTTGAGAGAATGTCGTTTGAGGTGGCACAAAAATGTGAAAATAATTTATGTGCAACGGAGGTTATGTTCCAATAAGGAGCAGTGATATGATCCAAATTAGAGGAGCCATATATCTAGCCGGCCCCATATGTTTGGTATAAGGCTGAGTTGAGTTGAGTTGAATTGTACAAAGAACTTAACTTATTAGGATGGTCATTCTTGTTTGTTGCATTTATTGCATACCTTGTGTCTTTATTTCCAACATCATTCACAGTAAATGATAAAGCTGAAAACTATGCAGGTTTATGACTCATTATACACAATGCTTGGATCAATGGCTGAGCAGGTGACTAGTGGAAATGATATTCTAACTGACTCACTATTTATCTCTAGTCTGAAGGTAATTCATGTTTTCTTCACTTTAAAACCAAAAGCTATGGCTCTTCCTAGCTTCCTGTGGTAGAACCTTGAACTAGCACAGTGTGAAATAAAAATTGTGGACCCCCCTCCCCTCCCCTCCCGGAATTGATACTACTTTATGAATCATCAAATTAGTACACACCAAGTTCCAGGACTGTATTGTCACCCCAGCTTAACCTGCCCTCTTGGCCAAAAAAAAAAAAAAAATGGTTTGTTCAATTACTTTGTGAATTATGTGCCAGAGTTTACTCCTTTTTAAGTTTTAATTGCAAGCAAACTCTTTGATAATTTTCACCATCCAATGCCATTATTCACTCCATTTCTGCTTTTCACTAGTTTCTTTTATGCGTGTTCATTTACAATGACTAGATAATCTGCCTTTACATTTCCATTAGGCTGTCATAAACATATTCTCTATGAACATCTTGATTTAGCTTAATGTGGTTACAATCTTGAGATTCCTGTATTAATTGATTTGCAATACTTTTTGGGTTTCATTGCATGTTATTTAAATTTCGCATTACATCAAATCTCTTACACATTTTAAAGATCACATAGAAAGCTTTGATTTGTGGGCCACAATATGAGGATCATTTGTAGGTACATATCTAGGGTGTTGGAATGGTATTCTTCTACACATTTTTTGTTTTTGAGAAATTTTTATTAAAATTGTTGAAATTGCAATTTCAGTACAAAGTCACCAAACTCATTTTCAAAGCTTGGGTTATGAAACCAGCCAATTTGGTTGATTATCTCTCAATCCTTACAAATATCATGACTTGGCCCATAGATAAAAGTTAAATTTTGTTCTCTATAGGTAGTATTACTCTTCACTCAAATCCTTTTGGATCAGAAACTCATACCGTAGTTGTCAAGCCGTTGCCTAGGCATCTAAGTGGTATGCTAGGGTCAAGGCGATAGCTTTTTTTTATCAAGGCACCATCATGAAAACAGGGGGAGAAGGGCCCAAAAGGGGGAAACCCCAGGCAAAAAAGGTTAAAATTGGGAGGAAAAAGGGAAAAAAAATGCCATTTGTTCTTAGATATTCTGATAGAACTGCCTTTAGTTAGTCCACCTGTAACTGTTGGGTTTGTTGTAATTAGTTAGTCCACCTGTCTTTTGTTGATTGGTAATTAGTTCTGTAATCAGAGTCTATATATATTCAATTCTCAACTCTCTTTGATTTTTATCAGGAGAGAGTATGTTCAGAGTCTCTTGTCTTCACTTTCTTTAGTAGTGATGTAGTGTGGCCTGTAAGCAAAGAAATAATAGAGGGGACATGTAGAAATAACAGGAATTAAATTAATAAGCATTAAATATAATTAGGATGCAAGATACAGAAGCAACATATCCTACATCAACTTCCAGGGGGGGGCTTAGACAAGAATTGCACCAGTCTTTGCTCTTGGGTGATGTTGAACTACATGAAAATCTGGACCAAGAGGCATCTCCAGGTTGACTGGAGCCACACTTCAAAAAAGGCAAAGGTTTAATTCTCTAATCTGGTACTAATGTTTGTTCCAAATATAAATGATTTTTATGGAAACAGGTATGGAGTAGGAGGGAACTCACATATTGTGTCTGTGAAAAGGTATATCCATTCCTCAGCGCAAAAGGGCATAGTTCAGCAGAATAATAAACAAATCACATAGAAATAGTAGAATCACATAAAACTCAGAGAACACAAAATGGAGGGGAAAAATCACTCGTTTAAGACTGCTCCTTGGTTCTAGGTTTTCAAACACAAGAAAATTACATAAAAAGATATCAGATTCAAGAACAAATTAGAAGGAAAAGGGGAAGGCTTACCTGTTGCCGTTAATATAATAGCTCCAAACGAAGATATATGATGGAAGAACAGATGTCTAATCCTTCTAGTCTTTGTAGTATTTCCTCTTGTCTTGTTTATTGCAGTGATTTCGTGCGTAGAAGAAGAAGATGAAGAGATACCAAATCCATAATTTCCAATTTCACCCATCTTATAAGAGAGATCGAAAAATCAAGGAAGTTAGACTTGGAAATTGGGAAGTGGGAAGGAAAATTGATGATACCGGGTAACAAAAATTTAGGGTTAGGCTTGAAGGGGAAGAAACAAAGTCCGAAGAGTCACTAAGCTGCGGAGTTGGAAGGTCGAAGGAATAAAGAGGCAGAAATAAGGGAAAGGAAGTGGGGTTGGGATCCCTCGTAGTGAGGCCCCCGCATGAGCATCCCATCCACTTAAAAGTGGATCGTGTGTATCCCAATGCACTTTGAGTGGATCGGACTACGTGCCGATCCACTTTGAGTGGATTGGATCCTCACTACATGGTGGCCTCACTATAGAGGATCTTTATCCCGGGGAAGTGTCTTTGCACGGGAAATTCAGGTATTATTCGGCGGGGCTGTTGTCAGCCGGTACGATTGGGTTCCCGGCGTTTCGCGGTCAAGGGCTGTGCCCGACCGTTTGCTAAGCGGGTTTCGTTTCAAGTCCGACCTGGTTAGTATTTGGTGCGGTTTGGTGCAATGTTCAAAATCTTGAAACTCGGGGCGTGTCGACCCTTGGGACAATCGAGATCTTGGTGAGACCCGCACAAAGCTGTGAAAGGCTTAAAATGTGTGTTTCAACCCTAAAATGACCATTTTAAGGCTTGATACTGGAGAAACCCTACTTTAGCATATATAAACACATTTAAACCATAAATTGTAAAAATAATCACATATGGTGGTTGTTTGGGTTTAAATCCATGTTTAGTGGAGTGTTGGTCTGAAGTTTAGATGTAAACCTGGGGTAACATTGGTTATTCTACATAATATTACACTAATAGAAGATCAAAAGAAGACCAAATGAGCTAGTAAAATTATATTTTAAGAGAAGAATTAACATAATAACACTTGATTAGTTAATTGTCATAGTCAAAAGCATGGTTTGAGGTGCCGGTCGAAACTAGACCTGCGTATCTCGGTTTCGACAATATCCGAGACGAGATGGAGGGTCGAAACTGAAAAATACATGGTTTCGGTCGAACCCTGGTTGGTTTCGGTTAAAAAAATGCACCAACTAAAGGTATAAAAATGTTTTGTCTTTTGTCGGAGTTTATTAGGTTTCGACCTAGACTTATCATTTTTTCTCATATTTTTCCTTGATCTTTGAGTTTTTCTTTACAAGATTTATTATTGAAGAGACGGGAACAACATTTATCGGGTAAAGATTTATTTATGACTAACATCATTTAAGTAAATGTTTCTTTAATTTCATTTACTTAAGATATTATTCATAAATAAACAAATACCCCCCATTTGAATCCAAAAGTAATCCAAAAAATTTAAATTCGGAAGGATAAAAAGTCAACCCACCAATTCAAGAACAAAAACCGTATTTTTTTTAGGTGCGGGGCAATTTTCAACTTCCAAATGCTAGGTTTTTTTTTCCAAATATAAAAAATTTCATAAATCTTATTATAGTAAATCATCTCTAAAAACCAAAAGTGTGCCAAAATAATCTCTTGCTTTGATGCCCAAAAAATAATTTACATTCGAGACGACTTTAAACAGCATTTTCGTACTCCGAACAAGGTTTCGATCGGAGTGTAACTTCTTCATTATAACTTTCGGATTCAAGAAATCTCGGTTGTTGGAAAGTTGATTATGCTAGCTTTGCAACGATTCAAGATTGCTGGAATCCAAACTATATTAAAGGAGTTACGCTTGGTCAGAATTTGTTAGTATATGCGAATGTTAGTCATAAATACGTGTTGTCTACTTAACTCTAGATACAATTCTAGGTCTCAGGCTGTACACTAACAAACTTAGGGCCACACCACATATTATCATTTTAGATGTTTTTATTTAAAACTAATGTGGGAATATGTGTAAAATGGTTAAAATAGGATACGAGAGAAAAAAAAAAAAAAAACTTAGATCAAGAAAATACTTTTGGGTCTCAAAACCAAGCTTCGAGATGTCCCGAAAAAATAACAGGTTTCGACTGAGTTTTAGTCGAAATCCGAGATATCTCGGTTTTCAAGGCTGGCGAAACCCGGCCTGAAAACCAGTACCTCCAACCTTGGTAAAAAAACCCAAAGTAGTCATGCAGACCATACAATCATAATACATACATTATGTTGAGACCAGTCAGAAATGGTTGAAAATGTCAAGAACTGGTCAAGAATCTCGAGATTTTTGTGTG
Organism: Protea cynaroides; assembly: GCA_028583415.1. Lineage (NCBI taxonomy): Eukaryota > Viridiplantae > Streptophyta > Magnoliopsida > Proteales > Proteaceae > Protea > Protea cynaroides. The sequence goes on from CM053265.1 coordinate 18,307,459, forward strand.
AGATCTTGTCTCGACCTGTTCGAAAAGTTCAAAAAATCTCGAGATCTCGCCAGATCTCGGCGAGATCTCATCAAGATTTTGAACCGTGGTTCAGGAGTCGGTTTCATTGGTTGGTCTGGGCGGGCTAACCGGTGTGGTCCCAAATTGACACCCCTAGTTAGATAATTCCTTTCACCCGTTCTTCCCTTCGCTCCACTGTTGCACACCCCCACTCCCTTGTCCCTGGCTGCGAGCTCCTCTACTGCACACCTCGTCACCCCCATTGCTTGTTGGCTGTGAGCTCTGCTGTTCCACTGCCTCCATTACCCTAGCTGCCCCTTTGAAAAGCTGAAAAACCATTGTAGCCAAAACACCAAAAACAGAGATATACCTTAACAAGAGACAACTAGGATCACCTAACTAAACCATAGGTTTAGATACTAAAATTCAGCCAAGAGCTTGACGATTGCTCTTCGTCAAATCCCTTTTCCAAGATGGATTCAAGAATTTGGAAGGCGATCACTTAGCAACGGATGGGGCTGTAGCAGCGATCACGATAGAGGGAGTAACAGCAAGGAATCGGTGTGACGGGATAGGGATAGCAGCAGATTAAAAGAAAAATGGATAGCTCTTGCTTGTTTTTCTAGGAAAAATGGAAAGATTCGGGTTATTGCAAACTTCCACAACCTTAGTGCAGCCATGGGCATTGGTCTACATGAATTAAGCTAATCCCTCCTTTCCTTCCAACTAGTGAGATTCCCTGGTTTGGCTGGCCACTGCTAAGCTTCCTCGATGGCCATGTGCACTTGACAGAGGAAGAGGGGCAATCAGGCCAAAGAGGGGAGGCGAGAAGCATAGAGAGGGGAAAATCGAAGTGGGGAAGAAGGATTTATTCCAACTCTTGATGGCCTGCGCTGGCCTGCACTCTCGGCACCATTGCTGGCCAAGTAGGACTTATTCCAACTCCCTGTGATGGAACTCATGGATATGTCGATGGGCAGAAGCCAGGCACTTTCGATCTGTTCCAGACAGTGACGGAAGGTTCCTTGATCTCTCCTACAATAATGGCGAAGTTGCAGGGGAGTTTGATAACCGAAGATGACTCCAGAGGACTTGGGCCGTTAACACAGGATAGAATGGTCCTCTGTATGATATGTCCAATCCTACCCACAAGGACATGAGATCGATACTGTTAGCGTTATGCGATGTGGGGACATACTATAGATTTGTT